>NKCJ01000094.1:0-99891 GCA_003947015.1 Fusarium sp. AF-6 | reverse complement strand
CTTCCTTGTGTTTTTTGTACGCCGCTGTTCCCCCATGATATCTTCCAAGTACAAATTCACACTAACCTTACACAAAGAGTTGTGCCAGATAAAAAGTTACTTAGACAACCTCACCCCAAACCCGCTTTCTCCATACCCTGAACCGTGGCAAAGGAAAAAACGCGCATCCCCCTGCGTCAAAATCCATCGGAGACAATACCGGGACGAAAGGGAAAAAAAAAAAAAAAAAAGACATGTCACCCTTTGCGGAACGGGTCCGAAGAAGAGTGTCAACGAGAGCTGACCTGATGCCATTCCTGCCTTAGCGAGCCTTGATTCAAGGGGCCCATCCCGCTGCAAGATCCCGCGCCCGAATTAAATGGGCTGCCCTCTTTTTTTTTAGTCCCAACTTCTGGAATCATCCTTGTCCAATCCAGAAGCTCCGTGGGCGCTCCAAAAGGTGAGCCGTCACATCATTCTAGCTGGAGCTAAGGGAGCGAGCGGGTTACAGTGGGTGTTATCACGTGACTTCGTAATTGGTCGCGTCACACTTAGCTCACCTTCTCGCGTCTCCCAACCAAGGCACCCGCGTAAAGCACATCCACCAGCTTTATTGGCCTTGGTAAACAACCAAGAGCCTCTAAGGGAACCTCCAAGATGCCCGAATTCACCGGTATGTGTCCATCTACTCTTTATACATTAGGTATCCCCAGCTCACAGCCGCAGAGGCGGACACGATCCGCATCCTCGTTGCAACCGACAATCATGTCGGATACGAAGAACGGGACCCCATCCGTAAGGATGATAGTTGGCGTACCTTTGACGAGATTCTGAATCTCGCCCGTACCGAAGATGTAAATGAAGCCACCCTACTCATCATACTCCTCTAACATCTCCAGGTCGACATGGTTCTCCTGGCCGGCGATCTCTTCCACGACAACAAGCCCTCCCGAAAGTCACTCTACCAAGTCATGCGAACCCTCCGACAGAATTGCCTCGGCATGAAACCCTGTCCCCTCGAATTTCAATCCGATGCCGCGTCCGTCTTCGAAGGCGCTTTCCCTCATGTCAACTACGAAGACCCCGACATCAACATCTCCATCCCAGTCTTTTCCATTCATGGAAATCACGACGATCCCTCTGGCGAGGGTAACTTTTGCTCACTTGACCTCTTGCAGGCGAGTGGACTGCTCAATTACTTTGGACGGGTTCCCGAGGCGGATAATATCCAAGCGAAACCCATCCTACTCCAAAAGGGTCTTACGAGACTGGCACTTTTTGGGTTGAGCAATGTTCGAGATGAAAGAATGTTTCGAACTTTTAGAGACCACAAGGTCAAGTGGTTTCACCCCAGTCCCCAGAGTCCAGACTGGTTCAACCTTTTAGCCGTTCACCAGAACCACCATGCCCATACGGCTACCTCATATCTCCCTGAGAATGTCCTTCCTGACTGGTTGGATCTTGTCGTATGGGGTCACGAGCATGAATGCTTGATTGATCCTACCCAGAATCCAGAGACAGGCTTTCATGTCATGCAGCCCGGCTCCTCAGTCGCCACATCACTGGTACCTGGCGAAGCCGTCCAGAAACATGTCGCTATCCTCAGTGTCACAGGCAAAGACTTCAAGGTTGAAAAGCTTCCCCTCAAATCAGTTCGACCATTTGTCACTCGAGAACTCGTCCTTGCGCAAGATAAGAACTTCAAGGGACTTGATAAGAAGAAGGAGAACCGCCAAGAGGTGACACGAAAGCTAATGGAAGTGGTCGAGGAGATGATTGAAGAAGCCAATGCCGAGTGGGAGGCAATCCAAACAGATGAAGAGGCTCTGGAAGAACGACCCCTCCCCTTGATTCGACTAAAGGTGGAGTATACGGCAACAGATGGTGGCCAGTTTGAGATTGAGAACCCCCAGAGATTCTCGAATCGTTTTGTTGGAAAGGTGGCCAACACGAATGATGTTGTGTACTTTTACCGCAAGAAGACATCACAACGTGAGTTCTTCTCTTGTCTTTGGGGACGACTAGTTACTAACATTTTGTAGGCAAGACAACCGCTGTGAACCCAGACGCCCTCGAGGCCCTGGCTGATGGTAGCGACGCAGTCAAGGTCGAGAGTCTCGTCCAGGACTTTCTCTCAGCACAATCCCTCAAGGTCCTCCCACAAGGTCCCTTTGGCGACGCTGTAACCCAGTTCGTCACCAAAGACGACAAGCACGCCATGGAGCTATTCGTATCAGAACATCTCACAGGTCAAGTCCGACAAATGCTAGGTCTAGAATCCGACGACGAGGATCTCAACAGCGCCATGGAGATATACCGAACAAGGATCGAGCAAGAGCAAGCGAGCGGGGCCCCCACGACCCAGGTGGAACGCAAGCGGGTTCTCAAACCAAAGCCTGCTACGTGGGACAGCGACTTTGATGGCAGCTGGGAGAACGAACCAGACGCCTGGAGCTACGAGGATGCTGCTGCTGACCAGGGTACAAGCTCCGCACGTGCATCTGCTGCACCCGCACCTGCACGCAAGACTGCAAGAGGTCGGGGCAAGGCAGCTGTCAAGCAGGATGTCGATCTAATGGATGAAGATGAGGAGCCACCAAAGAAACCTGCTAAGCGAGCAACACGCGCCACCAAAGCAGCACCAGCAAGAAAACCCCCCGCAAGAGGCCGTGGTCGTAAACCCTTTGAAGACAGCGAAGAAGAAGAGGAAGAAGAAGACGTAGTCATGGAGTCAGAAGAAGAACCCGCTCCTCCACCTCCACCGCCAAAAACTCGTCGAGCTGCAGCAACGAGAGCCACCAAGGCTGCCACGACGACGGCAAAGAGAGGAGCTGCTAAGAGCACAAGACAGACAAAGCTCAACTTTTCACAGTCGCAGGCTAGTGGCACGCAGAGCAAGGCTGTCGAGATTAGCGATGATGAGATATCTGATGATGATGCGTTTGAGCCTGCGCCCAAGCCAGCTACGCGGTCTCGGAGGAGGTAGATATTTGTTGTAGTTTTGGAAGGGATACCCGGGTCAAGATGTATAAAAATTACAATCAATTGTGACAAAAGAAAGGTGTTTGGGACCATAAAGAAAACCATGTATTAAGATGCCTTGTCCAGTACGACTCGTAACGTCCTCCTGAACCAACTCAAAGATTCATGCCCCAAAAACGCCATCATCTTTCAAACAAATCACTTAAGAATTCCATAATCGACAAGTCTCTTTCATAATCATTAGTTACCGTACATTCGAGGTGGAGAATAACGGGTGATCTTCTCCAAGTGGGTTAATAGAAGCAGATCTTATGACTTGTGAGCCCTCAAATGAAAGCCCTGCTATACATAATATTTTCCCCCGCGCCAAAAGAAAAAAAAAGACTCATGAAACTCTTTCACATAACGATGCAGTCCCTTTCCTTGGACTGCGATTGATTGTTCCCAATCACCGCCGCGGGGTTAACGGGCGGTCGTCTGCCCGCAGACTGTCCCGCTTGCCGCTGTCCCATAGACACTGAGCCCGTCCTTGTTGACTGCCTTGATATGCTGGTGCTGCTATCTGCATGGCTTGGATGTCCTGGTGGTGGCTGATATACCTGATCTTGAGCTGCCTGTTCATAAGAAGGAGGTGCTTCTTCGGCTGCTTCTTCAGCTGGTCGTGTGACGCCTTGTCGTTGAGGAGGAATGAGGGATCGGACAACTTGCTGAGCAGGTCGAGGTTGCGCGTTAGCCATGGTTGTCGTTGGGGCATTGGAAGAACTAGTTCGGCCCGGTACGAGACCACTGGCACCTCTGGTGACGCCTCCACCTCTCGGAGCCCCTCGACCAGCCTGATCACCATGGCCTCCTCGTCCACCACGGGTCCCAGGTCCTGATTGTCGAGCCTGTTGCTCAATGTACTGCTCCGAAAGAATACTCTCCCTCCGTCGTCGTGCCTCCTCTGCTCTATGTCTCTCTTCTTCTTCCTCTTGTAGCTGCAGCGCAAGAGCCAGGTCTCGATCCTCCTGTTCAGTGCTAGGGCTCATCGGAGGCTCATCCTCATGTCGGGCCTTGCCGCGCTTGTTATGCACCGTTGTCCATTCTCCTCCATCGTTGGCGTTGTAGTTTCCTGCACTTGTTCCAGGAACAGCACCGCTAAGGCTGACAACGCGGAAGTCTCCCGACACAAACTCGGTGCTTTCTCCATTGACGTCAGATAGGGTCTCCCATACGATTTCCTCGTGTGTCTTGAAGCCTGCGTCTGTAACCAGAGTGAGAAGCTGCATCGATTGCGGATGACAGTAAAGCGTGCTGAAATGATCGTTTCGAAACAAGATGGCAAACGTGCCAGGCCGGATAGCTTTGCCGATAACTTCGATGCCCCAATGTGTAAGTTGAGTAGCCGAGGTCTCCAGAAATTCCTTGATAATCATCACATCTTGGTAAAGCCGTTGTTCTGACTCAGTGAGACCAACGTCTGGATCTGATAGCTTCTCCTCTAGCTCCTCCTCTCGAAATAGCAAGTTCTGCGCATCCTCATATGAAGCGGCCTGTCGCTCCAGTGATTCATATGCAGGCTCTGACTTGGGAGGTAACCATCCGTGAATAAGAGGAATCGAAAATGTAGCGTAAAGGGCCATTTCGGCCGTGTTCTCAAAGGTTCCCGGTATCAAATCTCCACGTTCAGTCGGGTGCAGATGTGTCAACGACGTACGCTTGTAGGCATTCACCATGCTCTCTGTGGGGATAAAACGCGGGTTGACATTCATCCCCGTATGCAAGCTCTGCAAGAAAGCATACAAGTCTGAAACATCAGGCAAGGCATCTTCAGAGCTGGTCCTCCGTGGTGACATTAGCTCGTCAAAGACGGCATCCAGAAGCAGATTCAAGCTGACTTGTTCCCTTGAGCGGAGGATCTGAACCAGGGCTGTGTCCTCGATATCGGCAGGTGTTGTCATGGTGAGGGCGTTCACCAGCGCCACAAGTGGACAAGGTCCATTCGCGTTCTGGATCAGGATAGGTGATGTTCGAGGGTTCTGTGCCGAGGTCGCGTCGTGCCATCGGATATTCTTGATCAGGTATGTCTCGGTCTTACCGTCAACCGGCTCTCGTGAAGGTTTCCAAGCGGATGGCTCTGTGGGTTGTCTAGGTGGTAGCGGTGGTTTTTCCTCTGTGGATTCTTTGGAAAAGCTTGTCGAGGGCTCCGCGTCTATCAAGTTCCAGTCATCGGGTGATGCTGATCCAGCGCCCATAGCCTTGGCCTTTCCCTTGCTCGGATCTCCTATCTCGTCCCAGACATGGGTATCTCCGGTGAGCTCCTCCGTCAGCTTCATAGGCGGAGTGGGAGGTTTGGCGCTCTTTCCTAGAGGATCCTCGTCCCAGGCTGGCGATTCTCGGCCCGAGGGTAGTGATACCAAAGCTGGCGATCCAGAGATGGGTGGTTGTGGTGTTGGCGCCCAAGGATCTTTGGTATTCTCGTCCAACAAGCTTGGAGCTAGTTGTGGCGGCGGTGGTGGTGTGGGCGCATTCTGACCGACTATTGCAGGTTGCCACGGGTTTGTGCTGGGCTCGTCGAGTGTGAGTTTTGAGAAAGATCCCGAAGGAGTAGTATCCTGACTTTGGGGCACCTTTTTCCGTAGAAATGGGTTCGTCTCGGACCTATCTCCTCCTGGTCTCAGAAAGGCGGGCGCTCCTTCGAGACGTTGCCCATCGCTTGGTTGCCTCCTAGGTTCTCCCCAAGCATGTTCCTCCTCGGCCTCCAGGTTAGCAAAGGCGCCGCCGGGCCTCAATGCCGCGGGGGCGTTTTGAGGATCTTGTCCATCGGCAGAGGGCGCTTGTCTATCGCGGCGTGGCCTAACATCTTCCCATCCTCCTTCGGACCCTCCATCAGCCCAGGGATTATTCGACATGGCTTCGAGCGTGGGTTCTGGTTCTTGTTCGAGATTGATTCGACGTTGATTCGAGTTCGAGTTCGAGTTCGAGTTTTATTCGAGGTGAATGAAACAGGAGTTAAATCAATGTCATTGGCAGTTGTCCGCTGGTAACTGAAGCTCAGCGCCTCGCCAGCTGTGTGACCTGCTGCTGTTGCACTACCACAGCGAACGGACTGCGGGGAAGTGATTCGAGGTAGTTTTGGAAGCGCCGGACGCTCGATGCATAAAGTCGACGACGCTAAAATTCGAAAGAGCGGTAGAATTCGACGCGGAATGAAGTTGTTCGTTCAAAATCTGTCGTTATCTCGTCTTGTTGAGCTTCCAGTTGTTTCTTGTTTGTCTCGGGGGGAAGCTTCAGGTGGGCTGCCCTGAAGTGCGGTGTCGTCACTGCGTTGCAGGCGGGTCCCGCTTCTGGATCTTCCGTGGCGGTGCAACGTACGTGAAAAGTGAACAATTCGCTCAATGTGGCTTCTGTGATTGGGGGGAAGCAAATGTGTCTTGCAGAGAAATATCGGAGAACTCCCAGGCTGAATTATAAAAGAGAAAGGTCGGGTAAGCCTTCGCGTCCGTTGACCGGTTGCCTGGAGCTTGCCCCGCCACCCGGTGATCCCAACTGGCCAGCCACATCATGGCCGCCACAAGCGATGACGTGGGCGTGTCGTTCAACCTTGCGTGTCGTGATAAGTCGTGATCCGATATCCGAGGGTTGAGATGCCAGATGTTCAATAATCTTGAAATAATCCTATGAGATTGGGCTATATTTTGGGTTGTTTATAGGATCGGTCTAATGCAAGACCGGTAGAGGCGTAAGATGTATTCATCTCAAGCTTGACGCTTCCATCCTTTAGCGGCATGATGATCTTCAACCCCATCATCTCAGCAGGGCTGCAGCTCAACCAAATCTCTTTGCACTTGTTTTGCATAGTACTGTAAGTGTGGAATCGCTAACATGTGTAGCCAGAAGGAGTTCAACTGCCGATTAGATTGTAATAGTCAATTCTTGAGTTGCCATGAACGTTGAGGCTAGCCAAACTCTCTAGTCTCAACCATAACCGTTGGATGTGAAGAATGCCAACGGCAACTCTTTCACAAGCCTTGGTATAAAGCAACCCAGCCGCAGTCTCTCAAGAATTCCTTATCCAGGACAAGCCAGCATGTCAAATGACTGATGGACAGTCACAAAGCGACGAGTAATCCATTGAATCACCCCATGCGATACACTCTACTTCGTTGCCTTTCCAGTCGCCGCATTCTTCTGGCCCCAACAGCTTCATACCAAATAATGTCTTGTCTTTGATTACATGGGCGCGATTGCCCCTCGTTACGTGCCGATTCAACTCGTCAACTTCGTCGTCGTCGCCATGCAGACCCAGAAATGCCAACAACGCCAACTCCAAGCAAAAAAGGCCCGATACAAGAAACATACAACTATATCCACTGGCGCATGCCCCAAGCGCTCGCTTCTTGACTTGTGTGTACAAGTTCTTCATCGGCCGATCCCGAGCGTGTGCAGTCGCTCGCAAGACGGCATCGTATACGCCTCGGCCAGCTCCATCTTCTCGGGATCCTGGTAAAACCATCCCTGGGCGGCATCTCTCAATCTCTGCCGGTATACAATCTCGTTTTCACACTCTGCCTTCAAGTGTCGCACAAGGTTGAGCTCAGCTGTTCGGTCGAGCTTATTGAGCTTTCCATCATTGTACTGGGCAATCTCGTCGGGATTCACGTAGTACTGGACGTTCAGGTTCGGAGTCTTGCGCTCTTCGGTGTAAGGGTGCGCAGGATTGTCGTAGACCATACGAGGTCCGGCTGAGGTTGATGAGGATGAGCCGCCGGAGAAGAGAGAGGTGATGACCGGGAGGATGAAGAACAGGATGATGGGTAGTAGACCCAGGAGGGTCTGGATGCCGTTGTTTTCGTTCTGTCGGCCTTGGTTGGCCTCGCGCGGTCTCGTCCTCGGCCTAGCTCCACCGAACTGATGAACTCGAATACCGGGGCCTCCTCCAAAGTTGAAGACAAACTGCGGGCCTGTGTCGAAAGCTGCAATGTTAGTGCATGGTTCATGCACTCAAACTGATCTACTCACCTCCGAATGGACCACCACCGAACCCTCCACCACCACCAAAGAAGCGAGCAAACATCTCCTCAGGGGTCAAATCATCATCGAACATCGGGCCGCCTCTATTCATACCGCCGCCGGCTCGTTGCGAGAAGAAGGGGTTGTTGGCTTGGGCGCTTGCGAATCGACTATCGGGGTCGGTACCGAATCGATCGAATTTCTCCTTCTTTTCCTTGTCGCCCAGAATTCCAAACGCTCTGCTGACCATCTTGAATGCCTCGTCTGCATGAGGGTGTCCATTCTTGTCAGGATGGGTCAGAAGCGACTGCCTCCGATATGCCTTTTTGATCTCCGCTTCTGTACATGTCGCTTTGACGCTCTCGAGGTTCAGAATATCGTAGAAAGCGGTAGCTTCACATCTCCGAATGCGAATAACTGCTGCCTCCTGGTCTGGCGTATAGGTTCGTCCCTGATTCCCCTGCTTGTGGTCTCGAGAGCGGGCCGAACCGCCTGTATCGGCTCCTGAAGTGGTTGCGCTGGGCATCTGATCGCTGGAGGGAGAGGAAGAGTTTTCGGGTTGTTTATTTGATCGTAGGTCGATTATAAGGAGTAATAAGGATGCTAAGAAGCGCTGCTTGAGGTCGGTCGCGGCGCCAAGTGTGAAGGTGGCTTCTTTGAAGGACAAAGGGTCGGAAGATGTGGTTCCGCTGAAGCGGTCGAGCAGAGTCCAAGACTCTACTTCTTTGTGCGATATCAACGTCGCATGAGCCACATGCAGAGTCGACCAAAAAGAGGTTGCAACGGCGATGGAAATGGATGCCAGAAATTTGATGTTTTCCAGTCGGACAATCCCCGGTCTTTGGGGAGCCGGCTCTCACCACCATGTTGCCATCTCGACATCTCGGCATTCACGTGATATCCCCACTTGGTGTCCTGTCAAGTTGGTTACCTACCCTGTGTCACTTACACGAAATGTCCATGGTAAGATATGTCTTTCATGTAATTGGTTCAAGATGTGAGAAATGCCATTAGGTATTAACGGTATGACATCAATTACATAGAAATTACAATCTTTTTGTGTCCGGTGGGTTGAAAATAGGGACTTATCTTGAGGTACATGGGCTTCACTTCAACGAGTCATTGAAACCAGCAGTGCTTGAGTGAGGGATCCTCAACAAAGAAATGGGTGAAATTAGCAAATACCCTTAACTACACGAACTCCTCTTATTTATTACACAATTATGCTGCCTATTGTCTTATTGTCAATGATAGTCCGAGTTACTGAGGAGACCAGTCGTCCAACATAAGTAGGACCCTTTCAGACCAAGAGGCACACCAGGCAGTATTCTAGGACCTGAACAAGAAAGATGCGATCAACTTCTTTCTTGTCGAACACTATAAAAATCATGGATCTCACAGAAACCGGGGAAACATTTAGACAACAACTTAACACAAAGAAACTATGTACGTTGATACAAAGTATATACATCGAATCCGCCCCCAGCCGACCAGCAGCAACCACCTCAAGCAGCAATAAACTCCTTAATCTTGGGCAAGAACTTGGTGTAGCCAGTTCCGCTAGGCGCCTCCATGCTGAACATGTAGTCGTTCCACCAAGGTCCAGCGGCCCACCAGAGCCAGCCGGTCCAGACGTCCGAGTTGTCCAGGAGGTGCTGGAGCTCGCCCTGCACGGCCGTGTAGCACTGTTCGTTGGCGCCTCCAGCTGTTTCGCCGAGGATGCCCTTCTTTCCGTTGTCCTTGAGCCACTGAGTAGCTTCCTTCATGCGCTCTACGCCGATAGTGGTGCTGACGCAAGTCTCGGATGTACCAGACGAGTCTGAGTCGAGGTACTGGTGCATCTCGTAGATGATCTTATCCTGGGGATCCGTGAGGTCCTTCATGGCATCGCCGTTGCCGCTAGAGACCCAGGACCAGGCGCCGGACCAGGAGTTGCCCTCGACAAAGATGTACTGGGAGGTTGCGCCGGCGCCACGGATGGCGTCGATGGCAGCCTGGTTGAGTTCGGCCACGAGGGAGTTTTCCATGTCGTGGTACTCGTTGTTGGTGTCAAAGATGACGTGCTTGTTGTCAGCGAACTGCTTGGCTACCTTGGACCACCAAGTGCCGAAGTCGTCTGCGCTCGTGATGATGCTGCCGGCGAAGCGGCCATAGTTGTGAGGGTCCAGAACGGCATATGCGCCCCTGTCTTCTTAGTCTTTGATCTGAATCATAGATACGACAGAACTTACTGGCCAGTGATGTGGCTGACAACACTCTGAAGGCCCTTGAGATAGTCCGCATCAAGGGAGCCCGTGATGCCATCAGGAGTAAGTCTTTCCATGCGGAAGCCCACACGGAAGGTGTTCATGCCGGTGCTAATGAGCGTCTATAACCATTAATACACATACGCATTCAGGACTTGGAAAAACACACATCAATAGAGTCTGTCTCGGGCCAGATGTAGTCGGTGCCGAGCTTTCCAGGGAGGTTTCCCTCTCCAAACTCACCACCGGCCTCATTGGCACCGGTGAACAGGAACTTGCCTGACCGCTTGGTGCAGGGAGCGGCGAAAGCGAGGGAAGCGCCAGCGCTTGCGAGAAGGAGATCAGTGAACCGCATTTTTTTGGTCTTAGTTTCTCTGTTGTAAAGGAGTGTCGGATGATCGATCAACGAGCCATGCAGAACCAAAAAACTACTTGGGAGTCAAGACGAGTATATATACTCGTAGTAACAAGGCCATTTCTTCTGCTACTGACGCCACGATGCATTGGCGGCGGCAGATTCATTGAGGTGGGATATGACAAGGGGATCGGGTCAACCCACAAGCCATGATGGCTCCTCAGTGCGCCCACTGCCTTGGTTGACTCGGCCGATGTGCGCAAGGTTTCATATAGAATCCCGGGAAGGGAGCAAGGAAGCCCGTCCACTGCGGGAAGAGGTGGACTCTGTGCTTGTTTGTCTGAAACAGGAGCTGGGACCCCTGATATTTCAACAAACCACCATCAACGGGTAGATCGGAGAAGGATTGAATGCGATTTGATATTGCAGAGTTACATACTGCGTAGATACATGGTGGATCTGTGTTGTATCTCCTGGGTAGTATTCCAACTTGTCCCACCTCGCCCAAGGCGGGTGTAAAGGGGTTGAAAACCACTTGGTCTTCATCATGACAGCGTCTTAGAAAAGAGCCCTGAACTAAGAGCAAAAATCGCAAGACAAGTCGCATGACCACTTAAAGATGTGGTCTATCGCCGAAACATTAATATTCGTCCCGTTGGTGGGCGTCGTTTCTCCGGTTGACATTATCTCGAGCCTCAGGTTAATGGACCCATGCCGAGATCCCGTTCACGAAAGGGGAGGTCACGTGGTGGATCGGATCAACCCGCCCACCATCCCGGAAAAACAAACCACCCCTGCTCCGATCGCATTTCGAGGCTTTGGTGATGGGAGGCTTGAAATTTCCCAAGACGAAGGTGTGTTAGCGACAATGTACGCGACACGGGTTCTCCTTAAGCGCTCTGTGTGGAAGGGTATGTCAATTGCTTTCTCTTGGTGTTTTTCATTACTGACAATTTCTCTTAGGCCCACACCTTGTGCCGTAAGCCGTCCTCGATCGAGTCGAATATCATCACCTTCTAACGTTCGATAGCCTTCCCATTGTCTGGCCGAAGTCCCCCGGTGACAAGGTCCCTCCCGTACGAACTCAGGCTCGATCTGCCACGATTCTGCCCAATTTTGTTGGACTCAAGTTCGAGGTTCACAACGGCAAGGACTACCATGAGGTGACCATTACTGAAGATATGGTCGGACACAAGCTCGGCGAGTTTTCACCGTAAGCGATATGCACTCGAGTGATGATGGCCTTTACTGATAGGATTTGTAGGACGCGCAAGCCCAATATTTGGGACAAGAGGTAGACTTTATTAACAAGAGCCGGAATCTGGGTATACCCATGTACAAACACTACATGTAACATCACTGAGCACGATGATTCAACGAACATGTCCATTCGCGCATGAAAGCAATCTATTGCGGCCAGCCAAAATGTTATACTGGCCTGATATCTTTGACAGACCCTAACCTTCCGTGAACGCCTGAACCCAAAAACACCTTGACCGTATGCACTCATCCCAGTTGTAATCAAAGCCAACGACACTCAGCGGTAGAACTCGCTCCGCTTAACATTGACGCCGTACTCTCCAACCGCCATGCCTAGATCCTCCATCGTGAGGACCGTCCTGTTCTGGCTACCACCTTGGCCACCTCCTCCATAGCCCGGTCGCTGGATGCCCAGAGGCGCGCCCTTGTTCTGGTCCTTGCTTCCAGGCGGACCAGTCGGCTGACCGGGGATGGGGAATCCGGCAGCGGCACCGAGGGAACCCATAGGGTTGTTGGTGTTGGACGATGCGCGGATTCGACTGTATTGATATGCGTCGGCAGCGATGTCGGCGATGAACTTCTGTGTGGCGAGAGCGAGTAGTCGCGCCAAGCGGGGGTCGGTCTGTGGAGGGGGAGGAAGACCAGCCTTGGTCATGTAGTAGTGGGTAACTGCATCGGGGATCTATAGACAGTCAGAAGAGTCGAGATGCGAAGCGCGGGGAGCATACAATGGGAGCATAATCATCCATCTTATTCAGGAACTCTCGCAGGGACATGTCCTTGCGCGTCGGGAGTCGTGACTCTGGGACCGGAGGTGCAGGCGGCGCCGCATCAGCAGGGCCATTCTGCGCAGCGGGGGACTGCTCTGTCTTTTCGGGCGCGTCACTAGCCATCGTGAAGGATTTGATGATTGCGATGTGTTTCGGTGTTGGAGTTGAAGTTTCAAGGTGTAGCATGTCGCGTTAAGGGAGTTCGATATCACGTGATTGATGTCATGGGTTGCCTGGAAGTGAGCATTCCCAAACTGGAAGTTTAGGAACATGAGAGAAGCCAAACGGAATAATTCAGAATACAATAGACAACAAACGAAGACAAATAGATTCTGTTATTGCTCGAAACTCAATTACGAGGCTTAATCGCCATTCTCAATCTTACATGTCGCCTACTTTTCCTCCATGGAAACACATCTCGAATCTAAGCAGCATGTGGAACATGAAGTAGACTCCACTCTATTTTGACTACCGTTTCGTTAAATCGAAGGTCCTGTTCCCCAAATCTCCAAGCCAAACGGCGACGCCATTGATTACCGCCCTTGTCGACCTCCCAAACCAACGCCTTTCATGCATCTCCTGAAGCCGGAGTTTGTCGTGGCCAGAATAGCGGCCTGTTTCCCTTGCCTTGCGGCTTCTTGATCGTAACAATGTCAATGTCAACGCGACCGAGACGCGTCTAGAGCCTCATGCTCTGTTCTGCTCGTACAGGTTTCCGTGGTTACTCTGGTCGCTTAGACGGGAAGCTTGAACTTCTTGCCCTTCATAACCTTGGTGTAGTAGATGTAGAAAAAGTCGCTGTACAGGACCGTCTGGATGATGCCAGCAATGATAGCAATGTAGTCGACCTTGTGGTTGGGCTCGCTGAAGTATCGGTAGATCCAGTTGGGGATGTACAGAGCACGGTAGCTGCCGAGCGCAAAGAGGTAGTGGGTGGTGATGGTCTCGGCTTCTCCGGTTCGCTGCAGCATGAAGAGCTGAGGGAGGATGGCGACGGCCTCGAGCCAGATGGAGAAGGCCCAGAGGATCTCGGAGAAGGTATAGTAATAGGGGAATGCGATGGCGAGGACGGCGGCACCGGCGAGGAGGTACTGGACACGGAAGGTATCGACGTTGGGGTCGTTGGTGGGCTTGTAGGCGTTGGTCATCAGGTAGATGATGTATCCTTGCGAACCGAGGAAGAGGAGCTTGAAGACAAAGTTGTAGATGCTATCGGTCGAGAAGATGTCTACGAGGTGTTAGAGATGTTGCGAACGAGGTATCGAGAGTCGTACCGAGATAGCGAGTGACGTAGACAAACATGTAAAGAGCCTGGGACTTGAACGAGATGCCTGAGCAACTCTGGTCATTGTCAGCATTGTTAATCCATCAAAGACAAGGGAGAACTGACGTTAAGCTGCACCATCTTGTGCAGCAAGATGAAGATGCTGGCAAGATGCGAAAAATCCGCTGCGCTAACCGTTAGAGCCAGTCATCGAAGCTATTTCACGTCAAAACCTACCAGCGATGCGAAAGACGTTCAACATGATTGCGGTATTGTGCTTATCGCGAAGCTAGACCAAGACAGGGGCAAGAGCGCAGAAGAGCTGCTAGAAGCGCAGCGGGTGGGCGTCGGGCGACAATATGAAGGATCTGAGCCGTAGGCAAGCGAGGGACCGAGTGCAATTGAACCTCGTCGTGATGGTGGATGATTGTTGAGAGTTGCAAGCTTGAGCCTGGAGAGATTGACAGGGGAGCAGGATGATCATGAATCTCCAGACTCGACTCGGCCGGAAAAAGGACACGACGCGATAGCAAGCTCATTGGACCTTGCAGCTACGTAATGCGCTGGCATGTGGTTGGTGAGCCACATATACTAGCCACAGTGTGTCATGTATGTGGCTGGTGCCTCCGTCTTTCTCCGTTCCGCTTTTGGATGATTTCAAGGCTCAAGGCTCCTTCAACCAGATCATCATCATGAGAATCACGGGTTTTACAGCCTCGTTTGATTGAGAGAGTCATGCTTCATGAGATTTGAACGTTGGGCTTCATCAAAGGACTACTCACCAATGACGCAATGGCCTTTCTCACTGCCTCCCTCGGCAATACTACCTGTGGGCCTGGGCAAGATAAGTGACAAGACGGGATGAACCAGACCTTCAAGCTGGCCTCACACCAGGCTTTCTCTCATCTTTGTTTCCCTTCCCTCGTCCAATGCCTCGGTCTCGGCTTCAAATCGCCCGTCTTGATTTATCATCATACCACAGCTTTCAGCCTCAACCTGGTGCGACACAACCTCGCTGTTAGTCTCCTGTTTCTAGCTGAAATATTGGAAAGCCACAACTGCAGACCTGACATCTCAGGATACGAGTCAACTCTTTTTTGAGCTGCAGATAAAGCCTCGTTCGCCAAGAAGGGAGCAGCTCATGGCCGTCGCCCAGTCATGTGAGGACGCGTTGAGAGTCATTCATCCAGTTTTCAAAGTGCGAAGCCTCTTTTCGTAAAACCGCACCGAGAAACCAGTTGCCGGCATATCCGCAGAGCCTCTCCCCCGGTTGTTGGAGAGCGTGTTAATAAAACACCCCCCATGCCGCGCTACGATCCCGGGGCCAAGAGGCTTCCCCGGCTTGACGCTATTCGCTAGGTGCCCTGCCTCCACCTTAAGCGCTGTGCCAAGCTTTGATCGACTAGTCCCGAATACCTTGCAGAGTGCCTTGTACTCGAGTGACTTGATGGTACTTACATCCATCCCGTCTTTCACCTCATGCAGCAATTTGCGCACCATGCGGCCTATTCACAGCCTGGGCAGAATTGGGGTCGATAGTGGTCATCGAAGGCGCTTCTGGTCGCCACTCGGGCTGTGCTGAGGGTAGCCGAATGTTCGCTGTCTTAGTGCTGTTCTTCCTAGAGTTCACACAAGTGATGGAGGGTTGTCGGCTGCCTTCAGCCCTCTCAACCAACTAACATCTGCCCTGGGCTTTCAACCACAGCTGGGACCGACACTCGTTTGTATGACGATGGGTTAAGGCTAGAACACGGCACGACTGACACAAAGTCTGTTCTTCGGTACAACATTCGTTATCTCTTGTCGACACTTGCTATGCATCCACATGTCGTCTTCACCAACTTCCCCGCGGTTCGCGTTCAGAACCTCCTGGCATGACCAAATCCGTGAGACAGGGGCTGTCGATCGTCTCAAGGAGGGACGCTACGATCAGTTCCCGCTCCAACAGACCCAGACCTTGACCAACAACGTCCTGGCCAACGGCTTTAACATTCTTGGAAACTCGTTCTTTAGTCGTGGAGCAACACCTGGAACTCTGGACGCCGATATCTTGCTGGTCAGCAAGTTGGCACCGTTCAAGAACGAAAACTTTGCACTCGAGGCTGGAGTGCTGGCTTGTTTCCATGCCTTTTCACACGATGGCGCCCGTGGCCAGTTGAGGGAGGCAATGAGAAGATGCGAGGTGCCCGGCCCTTTCTTTCTACACCAGGCCCGAGCCTACCTCCAGCTACTGATCCTGGCAAGCGGTATACGGTACGACTTTGTCCCTGACGAGGTACCCGTTCTTGCCAAGGCCCTCCTCAACGTAGTCAAGGAGCGCGAACCCGAAGAACCCTTTCCAGCGATCATAGAGCATCTTCATCATGTTGGAAAAGACTCCATCGACGACTACCTCCCTTTATACCTGGTCGAGATGATGCTATGCAACGCAAACTACAAGGAGAAACTTCGAATCAAGTTGAACGAATTGAGAACCTCTTGCAAGTGGCATTCCGCATACCAGCTGGTGGCCGGAGCGGGTCAACTGAACAACGTCCCTGCCAAGGCCCTCCTTCGCTACGCATTGCCAGACAGAAGCTGGTGGATGCCATGGACACCCAACCTCAATAGGATCCGTGAATGGGAGACACGGCTCTCTGAGAATGATCGATATCGACTTGTTTATGTTTTGGATCTGGAAGGGCCAGATACTAGGGGGCAGCAGCGTGGGCTTCTACGGTATTCATGCTGTGGCAAGTTTAGTCCAGCTGCCGACTCTTTACCCCCGAAGAATGGCCAATATATAATGGACAGCCTCATGCTGGTCGTCGACCGTGCCATCGCCTGGGGCCCCGAGGCTATCGGTCTCATAGTCACAATGTGCATCAAGCCCCTGCGGGTCGACTGGCAGACTATCGAACGCATCGAGGCGGCTTTGGAGCTACCATCCCCAGATGGTATCCGTGCATTGAAAGCCTATTCACGAGGCTTTGAAAAGGGAGAATTGTCTGATAAGGTCCAGGCTTGCACAGCTGTACTCACCACAATCACGAATGCACCTCGACTACAAAACCTGTTTGGCAGCCCGAGAGATCTCGCCGGCTTGGGATGCCGGATCTTTATGGAAGCGGTGGAATATCTATACAAACAACTCTATGAACGACAAGCCAGCGAGAGATTCGCACTCGCTACCGGTGGCCTTGGTCGCGCCCTTGCTTCTGCTACATGGCTTCATGAGCTTTGGGATGACCGCTTCGTCGAGGACCTGAAAGGAGTACCTAGCGATCACTACATCTCGAATGCGTTTCACATCCTCCGCACAGGGTCAGAAGCCGAATATCTGATCCACCGCGATGACCTTGCAGATTGCTTGTGTCTCTCTAAACCCGAGGATGCCGCGGCGGTGGAGACAACACGCTCTCCTCGCGTCAGCGATGGTCATATCCGGGCAATCCCTCTCGATTATGACCGTGGCATGCTTCGAGACAAGCTGTGTCGAGAAGTTCAAGAAGGATTTAGCCCGGATGAAGCGATGGCATGCGTGAACCAGAGCAAAAAGGAGCACCCCAGCTTCGTCAAGAGAATACGCGAGCTCATCACACCGGAAAACAACGACATGCTCTGCGTCAACATGGCAGCGTACCTAAGCCGGAACCACTCCATTCCCAACGCGAAGCGTCCAGCAGAGTGCTGGCGACAGCTTCTTATGCACAAGATGCGGCAGAGATCCCCTGGACTACTGGAACGAGTCGGCGATGCTCTGCCGACGTCGAAGCTGTGGGTAGATTGGAAGAATTACCTACGGTGGTTGTATGAAGACAGACACCTTGATCCAGAGGGAGGACTAGGATTCACGCCGGAAAAGTTCAACGCGGTTACGGTTCGTAAGATGGGGATTGGGAGGTCGGTGAGCATGAGCACCAACTCGACGGGGAGTAGTGGAGGGTATTCGTATTTAGGGAGGGATTTTGGTAGGGATTAACAGATTGATGATTTGGATTTTTATGTGATTTTACGTGGTTATGATGAATATCTGTAGAGTAGTTGAAGGGATTTATTATGATAGACAATCGACTCTATAATTCCGCTCAAATTTGATGGCTAAATTACACAAATAGATATATAAAATCATACATTTTGGCAATAAACAATCTGAAC
Organism: Fusarium sp. AF-6; assembly: GCA_003947015.1. NCBI lineage: Eukaryota > Fungi > Ascomycota > Sordariomycetes > Hypocreales > Nectriaceae > Fusarium > Fusarium sp. AF-6. Next base: position 81,906 of record NKCJ01000094.1, on the reverse strand, counting down.
CTTCGTCATCAACTCTTCAATCAGGGCATATCCCTTTCATGTCCAGGAACAGGGTTGTAGGCGTTATAGGGGTTCGTCGAAGGGTACGGCGGTCCACCCATCGGTCGAACCGCAGGCCTGGAATTACCAGTCGGTTGAGGAGACAAAGCCCCAGACTCTGGGCCGTAGTTTCTGGCCGGAGGCGGGAAGAGAGGCATTGTGTTGACAGACTGCGTATCTGACTGAGGAACCCGAGTGTAACTTGATCCGATGCTTGGTCTTGTTCTCCGTATATGGTCCAGAGGAACATCATCATGAATAGGAGACAATCTCGGATTGGAAGGTTGTCTAGCATGTCGCTGAGTTCGAGATCCGAGAGTAGAAGCAGGAGAGGTACCGCCCCCAGAGACAGACCTCCTACCAAAGTTCCCAAAGGCATTCTCAGTAAAGTTGGTAATGGCCGAGATGTTTCGGTTCTCAACGCTGCTGAAGAACTTGCCCTCTCTCGGGTTAAGGTTGCCAAACTTGGTGCGCAAGAAACGAATATATCTCCTCGCAAGCTCCTTCTGTTCCTCCCTCGGCGTATTAAGCGTCTCGAATGACATTTCAAGAACATCGTCGAGGTTCCGTTCCGCCTTGTCGAGTACCTCACGGAACGGAGGTGCTAGTGTTCGTCCGTGTGATGTACCGTTGTTGAGCTCGCCGAGAATGTACTTGCGGACTTCACCCTTTACTGGTCTCGTCACAGCATGCGCTTGGACTTTTCCAGAGGTGATATCCCAGGCTAGCCATGCCATTGTCGAAAAGTAGAGCACGCTGAGAAGACCTTCAGATACATCTTTGAAGAGGAGTGTGTCTTGACGGGTATTTCCAGGCATATATGTTCGGATGACGACGGCGAATTGAAGTATAGACCGGACGAGGAGAAGGAACGTGGCGCCGTAAAATACATTGTGATACTATCACCAAGTTAGCATATTGTATAGGTCAAAAGGGGCAATTGACAAACCTTTTGCCGTTCTCCATCAATCTTAACAGCCCTCAAGATAATAGCATCCGTAGCAGCAGCAAAAATCATGAGACAAAACCCAAAAACCAAGCCAGTAGTAGCAAGTTCAAAATGCATCCACTTGTGCGAAACGTCCGCAATGACATTAAGACTGTAAAACTTCATCCAAACGACAGCTAGAGAGAAACCAAGAAGCCATTGGAAGAAGGAAACCATGAATACCAAAAAAAGCCCGAATTTGGCGGATACCCACCACCAGTTTCGTCTCTCAGAGTTGGCTTTTATCTCGCGCCAGAGAATCGCATATGTTCCCCAGATTAGGAGGATTGTCGAGGCGAGGTGGAAGGCTTCCCAGAAGGGGGCGAGGAGGATGTAGCCGTAGACTACGGGGCGGGTGTCGAAATGTAGCCACCTGTCAATGACGACGATGAAATACCAGCTAATATACGTTAGATAATTGCTATCATCAAGAGAAATGGGTAGACTTACAAGCAGAGAAAAGCTGTACCGTAGAGGATAGTGTTGAATTCCTTCCAAAGCTCCTTCGGTCTATGAAGCAGCCAAAAAAAGACCCAGATAAAGAATCCGGAAGCAAAGAACCATATCGTTACAAACGCAGCTCCCACAATGTCTCCCTCGGGGAGAGGTTGGGAAGATAGCGTCCAAAGAGTCTTGTTCTGCATCGTTGATGGGCTTTGATCTGAGGAAGGATTTGAAGATCAGAGCCCAGGACTCGACCTTTTTGTCGATATTTCTTCCCAAGGTCATTCAATCCTTTGAGTCGCTCTCTCGAGTGCCTAACTGCATCCGCCTCCTCACTCACAGCCTGCTTTCTACAATTTCCACCACCCTCCCCCATGTCCAAAAGTAACTCCAAGTACCTCTAAGCCAGTACATCAAGATACAACAGAAAGCAGGCTGTGTGACAAAGACCTGCCTGCAGACATCCTTCAATATTTCGTCTGAAAAATCTGCCTATCACAATCGTGAACTTCGCAGCCTGATTCACCTTTTTGCACGCAGCGGCCCGCCGATGTGATGGTAACTAATGCACCTCGCGACGCGCCCATGAGCCGAGAGGCGTTCTTGAAAGGAGCCAATGTCACGTCTCGTGATACCAGGCCGCATATCCGTCCTTTTCTTTGACAAGGGTTGAAAAAACTGCAAGGGTGTGTGTACTACTGCAGCCTGGGGTTGGAAGGATTGCGGGAGGGCTGAGTTGACAGTGGGGGAAAACTAGGCTAGGGAATGCCCTCCGCTAAGCCCTTTCAGCCGCAGCAAGCCACTAGACGCGGGACGGGCAAACTGAGACTGGGGAGTTTTGTTAGCGGGTAGTAGGTGGTGTAAGGGGAGTTTCGGTATGTCTTGGTTATTGAAGCCGAGACCGGAGAGTTGCTGAAATGATTATCATGACTTTCAAGCGTTCAGGAAGATGAAGGGTGAAATCAAGTATAGAATCATAGCCGTGTAACACACCCATTAATCTACAGACAGAAATAACCAACTTAGGTATCAGCAATGCTCAGTATCCCGCCGTAACCGATACAAAATCCCCCTTGACAATAACCCTCTCAGCCCTCAAATCATTCCGCCCATCACCCACCCTACGAATACACGGCTGAATCATAAGATCGACGGTCGAGTTACCACCACCCATGCCAGCCTCATCCTTGAACCTATCAATATTCGCACTCTCACCATGCTCGCACGAGTCCAGGTAGATCTGGGCCCGTTGTGAGGCCATCTCAAGCGCCAGAATACCCAGGCCCTCTACAAACTCGGCGATCTCACCGCTTGCCTGGGGATCTAGTCGGCTGCCGCTCGCCCGCTGTAGAGAGGCTACTAGGTCATTTGTCACCATGTTGACGTTGGCCTGGAAGAACCTTAGGTAGTAGTCGTCCGAGGCTGAGCCTTGCCGCCATTTCTTTAGGAGTTTGCCGAAAAAGTCGGCGCGCCAGGCATTCACAGCCTTGGTGTTGGGTAGAATGAGTCCCCGTGAACCTATAATCGCATGAGTATCAGACCAAGAAACATGTGCTTTGTAGAACGTACCTTTAGGGTCGGTAACAGCAAAGACCTGGAATAAGTGATCCAGGGCATCGAAGCCATCACCTCCCTGATATCCCAAGGCGCCAAAACCGAGAGATCGACCAAAGAAGCCTCGGATGATGATTCTCCAGCAGACGTGGCGTACAAACTTGGGCCAGTTTCGACCTCCTTGCTCAGCATTCCTGGTCAAGAAGTTGTCGGGGTCGAGCTCAGGGTCGAAGGAGTAAGCATCAGGCCGTGGAACCCAGTAGTTGAGGTTGTTGATGCGCTGAGCAAGGTGCAAAAAGTTGCTCCTGAGCTCATCATCTGGCGTAGCAACATAGTCATCCATGTTACTATAGCTCGCCATGCGCTTGTGCGCCGCCGTCAACTCGTTCTGAAGCCTCGTCGTATCAGCCCTCAACTTGGCCCTGAACCTCTCCTCCAAGCTCTTGGCTTCAGCGTCTCGTCGAGTAATTTCGGCTTCATGCTCAGCTGTCATTTCATCAATGACTCTCTGATGACTCAGAGCCATGTCGCTAATGTTGGTCTCAAGCTCTTCCTGCTTCTTTTTGGATTTCTCATTGAGGGTGTTGATTTGGCGAGAATACATCACTTGGATGTTGGCAATCTCTTCCTTTTTCTCGCTCTCGAGTTTCACACAACGAGAAAGTGCCGTATTACTGCTCTGTTTGTAGGCCTCCCTCTCGTTGGTGGTGGTGGTGAGGTTGTGTTCAAGCTGCTTGTTGAGCTCGAGAGCATTCTCCAGTTCCAACTCCTTCTGCTGAGAATTCTCCCAGTACTGATTGCATTCTGACTGAGCCTTGTTCCTCTCTCCAACCACGCGGTTGTAGATAGAATTCGCTTTTTGTAGCTCACTTGCTGTCTGCTCGTAGTGTTTTTGGTACATGGCCGCCTCTTGTTGGGCAGTGCTTCGCTCACCAACGGCTGTCTCGTAATCATGTTGGGATGCCTCGAGTTTCTTCTCTGCAGATTTGAGAGCATCCCTGAAGCCGCGAACCTGATTCTGCAAACTGTCACGTTCTGCCACAGCTTTTTGCTTGGAATTTTCAGCTTTTGTCCAGTCACCCTGTATCTGATGGACTTGACGATTCCGAGACTCAAGAGTTGAATTGAGTCTCGCAATATCCTCCTTCAACTTCCCAACAGTGCCGCTATAGCTCTTGATCTGTTGATCTTTGTTTTCGGCTGCTTGCCTGCGCTTCTCAAGTTCCTTGGTCGCCCACTGCAACACTGTACCGAGTTGGTCGTTATAGGGGTCCTTGGGAACCTTGTGTTGCTTTTGGAATGCCTTGAGCATCCTGGACCAGTCGTCTAGGTTCGAATTTTGAGCAGCCGGTTTGTGAAGTGTTTGATGCTGCTTTTGGGTCCCTCCATTTCTACGGAATACATCAGGAATTCCAAAGCCTCGGCGCTCTGCAGAATCCATGTGCTGTTCAGTAGACTGGTGTGACCATCGACCGTCGTCGTCATCGTTGCTGTCGTCGTGTATATAGTTGAAAGGATCTGGGCCCATGACCGAATCCGATCTCCGATCACGTTCGTCAGGAGTGTGATCTTCGTTGATAGGGTGATCTTGCTGGATAGCTTCAGACTGAGCAGCGTCTGACCGGGTTGTCTTGGGCCGGACCATTTCAGCCCGAGCAGCCTGAGACCTAACAGTCTCGGACCGGCCAGCTTCTGACCGGAGTGTCTCAGACCGGACAGGCTCTGACTGAGTAGCCTCCGACCGAGTAGTCTGAGACCTAACATCCTGGGACTGGACAGCCTCTGACCGAGTAGCCTCTCGAGTAGCCTCAGATCGAGTGGCCTGAGATCGAGTAGTCTCGGACCGGACAGCCTCTGATCGGCCAGCCCCAGACTGGGCAACCTCAGACCGGACAGCCTCAACTCGAACAGTTTCTGGCCTCACACTCGCACCTCTTAGCGGAACAAGTTGGTAAGGGACTGTATCGGACTGGGCAGTCGGATAGGGAGGGTTCCCAAGAGGCCTCCTCTGTGTGGCGCTAGAAGCTTTAGGTTGATAGACAAAGGTGGCAGCTGCTCGAGCTGGATCCAGTGGTGGTTGCGAAGCACCGGCCTTGTGCTGGTCGGGCGACGATGGAAGTCCACCTGTTCGTTCGGAGAAAGAGTCTTTGTGATGTCGAGTCGCACGGGGCGAATCTCGCCCATTGGTGTTTCCTGTCTGACGTCGCATTGTTTCTTCTTCTTCTTCTTCTTCTTCTTGCTGTTGTTGCTGTTGCTCTTGATTTGTTTCAGCTGGAGTTGCTTCTTCTGCTGGCATCTCTATCGGCTCGGTGTCCATCATTTGCTCCGAGGGAAGCTCAACCATAATCTGAGGAGCGCCACTTTGAGTTGATGTGCCTTGTGGAGCAGCACTCTGAACCAAGGGCTCTCGAGAAGTTTCAGAAGATGGCTGAGTGACTGGTTGACCATCTATCTCATGCTCATTCTTCCAGTAAGATCCGGGATCCCAGCGAGGTTTGTAGGACGATGTCGACTGCGCACCTGGAGTCGAGCCTTCTGGATTTCGGAACAGGGATTCGCCTGAAGGAGTAGCAGCTGGACTGCTGAAATATGTAGTGCTCGGCGTTGCTCGTCCAGATAAATTATCAGTCGACTTGTAGTCAAGGTCTGCTTGTCGACGAGCAGCTTCACGCTTCTGAGTCGTCGCGAAGCGGCTGTGGATTGGAGTATCCGGCGGGTCGGGGGGTTCGGCAGCGACTTCTTCGACCTGAGGTTGTTCCCCTCTGGTGAACACGCCCTTGATGTCCTTGAACTTGAACTTGCTCCGGCGTCTGCTGGACTTGTTCTCATCTGGGGACTGCTTGGGGGGCATGGTGAGAGAGAAGAAAAGAAGAGCAATGGCTCAACATCAAAAACTGGCTGTTTGCCAAAGAGAGTGAGAGAGAGAGAGACGCGATGATGAACAAAAAAGAACTATTAGCTTCCCCCCTCTACTCAATGCAAGTCAAAGACCGAGACAAGACAGCCTTGGGGGACCCGAGACGGGCTGAGCCTGTCACAGCCCTGGTAGGCTCCTCCATGGAGGGTTGCGTCTAGCTAGCTGCCGCCTTCGCTGTACAAGCAGGCAGGCAGAAGCATCCCCCTTGCCCGATAAGAAATGCACTCCCGAGAAATGTGTAGACGACATTGCCACTCTCAGCCCCCGGCACGGCGCCTGTTTTCAACCTCATCCCGCACATTGGGTTGTGGTGGAGTGTGGAGGTGTGAGAAGGCGTACCAGCTCCAGAGCCTGAAAAGGTACATGTCTAGGTAGACGCCCCCTCTTTGAGTCGTCACACACCCAACGCAAGCTGGCAGCCCGTTTATATCCTCCAGCCATTAATTATCTCGGCTCCTTGATTGAACTGAAATACAATCTTTCATACCATCTTTCTTGCAATAATTCGTCTTTCAGGAAAGAGTCAACTCTCACCCTGACGCAGCAATGGATGAGTTTGATCTTGGCCCTGATGTCGTCCCCATCGAGGGCACCACAGGCGAGGCACCTCGCTTCATTTTTTGCTTCGACTTTGGTACAACATTTACTGGTGAGTTGCTGCTGATGTCCCTTCTAATTTTCCAGGTGTTAACTCTCTAGGCGTCGCCTGGGCTCTTGTAAACGGAACAAGTCCACCAAGGCTCAGAGACATCCAAGTCGTCAGCGCCTGGGCCTCCGACTACATCCAGGACAAAGTCCCCTCTCTCTACACCTACTCACCCGAGCACGGCCAGAGGTGGGGATGGGACATTGAGAACAACATGTACGTCATCCGGCAGCCCAAGTTGGAGCTGCCGGAGCCAAAGACTCTCGACGCCCTCAAGAAGCTCAAGTGCGCTGTCAAGCATGACCGCATTCTACGAGAGGCTATTGAGAATGGCACTCGACTTCCTATCCATGTTACAAAGGGTCCGTACGATGTTACTAAGGATTACCTCCTTGAGGTAGCCAAGGCGGCACACGATTCTGTTGAGAAGAACCTTCCACCAGGTCAATTGAAGGACTTTCCCATTGACATTGTCGTAACACACCCAGCGGTAAGTTATCAGTGAAACTGCTATTTGTTTTCAATGACTAATTTGGATACAGGAATGGGATGAGAGGGCAAGAAGCATGACCTTCAAGGCTGTACATGCCGCCTTCAAATATGGATTCAGAGACAGCAAACTCGGCATCTCTCGCATGACAACGGAGCCTGAAGCGTGTGCGCAATACACGCTGGAGGCTGCTCAGAGCGAAGGCATCATGGACATTCGAGAGGTTTGTTCCCATTTCCCTAACACTAAATGAGTTACTAACATCGTGCTAGGGTGAATGTTTCGTGGTTGTTGACGCTGGTGGCGGCACAGTCGTAAGTACATCACGGATACAGCTGAGAGATGTGTATACTCACCGTACTATTTAGGATCTGGTCTCATACTACGTCCAAAGTCTGAGTCCCTTCCAGCCCAAGAAGGTGATCCGTCCAAGTGGTAAGTCTTTCTTGCATCTAACATCACCAAATACTAACAATGTCACAGGCGGAAAATGCGGTGCCACATGCATTGACAGATACTTCCTCTTCGAATACCTCCCCGTCAAACTAGGCACCGAATACAACGACCTAGCCCCAGGCGTCCTCGAAGCCAGAAATCAAGACCAAAGCGGCGGCCAAGTCGTCCTAAGCACCGGTCTTCAATCAATCCTCAAGGAGTTCCAGCTCATCAAGCACGAATTCGAAGGACGCAAAGCCCGTGGCCAAGCTGGAGACATTAAAGTTCTCAACCTACCTCACGGTTTCGGCAACAGGAATAACCCAGCACAAGGAATTCGTGATGGACAGTTGCTCATCCCGAGTGCTGATCTTGAGATCATGTTCCAGGAGTCTGTTCCTGAGATTCTGCGTCTGATTGAGGGACAGCTCACAGCAGTCGAGAACAAGCACATGAAGGCAAAGGTAAAATGCTCTTTTTTTTATCCCAGAGAAGTAGCTTCTAATTCGTTTTCAGGCCATCTTCCTTTCTGGCGGTTTCTCTGGAAGTAAATACCTTCGCGACCGCGTTGAGGACTTTGCCAGGAGCCGAGACGTTGGCTTCTACTGGCCCGAAAAGGAGAGGTACGCTTGACCCTCAACTTCAACTCAAACGTTCACTTACTAACCTGCCCTAGTTGGTCTGCCGTCGCCCGAGGAGGTGTCGTGATGGGCCTCAGCAGCGGCGGCGAATACCGTCAAGCCCCAGTCTGCCATCAAAGCCCCTGCCATATCGGCGTCGTCCTCGCAGAGCCCTTTGCAACCTTTTCCCACGAGCCAGAGCAGCGTTACATAGACACTCACGACGGAAAGGCGCGAGCCAAGGACAACATCAAGTGGCTCGTCCTAAAGGGCGACCTCATCGAGAACGAACTCTACGTCAAGCAGCGGATCGTCAGGAAACTCCCCAAGCGCATGAACCCTGCCAGCCGGCTCACAGTCGTCTTTGACACTTGGGATTACATTGGCGAGCATGACAACGAGCCGCCGACGAACCTGCACGAAACGCCAGGTAAGTTTCAATAGCCCTCGTCACACCTGTGATAGCCACTAACACCACACACAGGCAGGACGATCGAGCGCACAGGCGCAGGCAAGAGGGAAGCCAAGAAGTGGGACTTTCAGCTCCCGCAGCCAAAGCAAAACCAGTGGAAGGCGGCCGGTAACTCGTCAGGATGGTTCCAGCTAGACATGGATCTCGAGATAACCGTCACAAAGGACCGCGCGAGCATCCAGCTCACGCCGACTCGGAGGGCAGAGTACGGGGAGCCTGAGGAGCCGCTCCTCAACGAGTCACACGTCTTCAACCCGAGAGCTGCGGAGGATGGCTTCATGTAGCTGTAGGGCTAGCCTAGATATGCAATGCAGCGCAGGGGAAAAGGGAGACAGGGGGTTCTATTGGATAGTTCAGCGTTAATGTATCAACTTGTATCAACCCATTGTATCTCCACGTACCTTGTCTCAACCCCATGCTTGCACTTTTCAAGCCTTGTTGCCGCGCGGCAAGGGAGATATCTCAATAGTCTAGTTAACCCCTCAAGGGTGTCGGACTTTGCACACACACAAGCGAGGCAGTGTACTGCAATGTCTGCAGGTCTGGACTATTGGTTCAGTTCCGAGGTTGAAAAGAGACGCCTGCAGGATGCGGGCGCCTGTGGAAATTGCCCATCGCCAAGGTTCTTGGACTTTTCCCGGGGGTGCGGGTGTGGTTGACGGGATATGCCTTCATGACAGCCTTGTTGGTGTGAGGAGAGGGGGCTTCTCGTAGCACAGCCGAGTGCGGCTCTCCAGTTTGCCTAGCCTACCTCGCACGCTCGTCAAGCAATTCTTTTATCATGAGAGAGGTTATTTTGCTTTTCGTCTTTACTTGAGACTACAACACAATCTTTGACAATCCATTTCAATTCACATCCGTCTTGTCTTCTTGTCAACCACCATCATGAAGTCCTGGGATGGCCTCAACTACTACACAACCAACACAACCCTCTGGGTTGAGCTCATGAACCGGAGTACCGAGGAATGGGGCATCGGCTATCTCCCAGCCAAGCTGGTAGCCATTCCGGGCAAGTTCAACAGCAGCTACAACATTTCAGACGACGCCATCCTCATCCAGCACGCAGCCGAGAGCAAAGCCGGCAGCCGCGACACGGAAAAGATCATCTTTGGCGTCGCATCCGGAATCGTCATCCTCTTCATGGCGGCATGGATCTTTATAAATTTTGACGATCTAAAGCCGCCGACGGATGATGATGAAGGCACAGGCGTAAAGCCTGTTGAAGATGCCATCAGCGCAAGAACCAGAACGACAGAGCAAACTGCCAACGAGAGGGAAGACGCCCAAGAATTCGCGGCATTCTGCCAGCAGCTCAAAGACTTTTACTACAACGACAAAAAGTCCGAGCTCGAAGCTGCAGAGCGCGACATTGTCGAAGAGAGCGGTCCAACCGTCGAGAAACCCTGGGTAGGCGACATAGAAGAAGCATCTGCCCTCCTCCGCAAGCTCTACAGCCTCAAGATTACGATGCAAAACGAAGGCGACTCGGAGAATGTCACTCTCGCGGAGCGCAATAGACATCTTGCCGAGAGTGATGCTATTCTTGCAGAGGTCAACAGGATCATCGAGGCGAGGGCTACCGCGATGCGTGATCCTAGTCAGCTGAGGGCCGGAGAGGAAGACTTGGCTGAAATTAGAGAGATTGAGACGGCGGTGGGCGAGATAGACGCCGAGAACCATGCGCCGATGCGTTGGGATGATTCGCAGCGAAGCAGAGTGAGCAGGGTATCGCGATAATTGTCTTTATTAGTCTTTAGTATTCCATGATATCCCTTCAGTACCTTGTTTGTATTCAATTCGGAAAAAACGGGCTTTCATAGCATGACCAAGCCATTAATTGATCATATTTTTCGGGTTTATCGGCCAATTCTCATCGCGAATACTCGGCTCGCTAACTCCGTTGGTTGTGATTGTGAAGTTATTCGTATTTTTAGTCAGGTTCCGAGTGCCAGGCAGTGGCAGTGACGTATTACAAAGCAACGCCGAACTTGGCCGAACACCATGGTAGGAATAACTTCTTTCTTCAACTTGGCTTGATGTGAATACTTATTTATTCAATCTCTCTTTCTCCTTATCATCTTATCTATTAAAAGTCACTCAACAATCTACAAACCGAACCAATTATCTCAACATCTCAATCTAATCTCACCATCGTAATACCAACCCCTCCATCGCCACCCATCACCATCACCACAATGGCCGACTCCCCCATGGCAGACGACGCCTCAACCTCCGAGTCCGCATGGCTCACCCTCTCCGTAAAGCACCGCCAAGTATCATACGACCTCTCCTTCCCCGAAGATGCCACCGTTACCGACCTCTTTCACGAAATCGAAGCCAGCCTCAACATCCCCGTCGCAAACCAAAAGATCCTCGCCCCGAAATGTCCGCTCCTCAAGTTCCCGCTCAAGACCCCCGATATGCCACTTCTCGACCTAAAGGGCAAGCCTTTGACCCTCATGGGCGCTCCCGCGGCCGAAGTACAACAGATTCAGGACATGGCTGAGCGAGTCGCAAATCGCAATGCCGCGCGTATGGCCCAGCGCAGCAGAGCAAGACATGCACCTACGCGCAAGACTGCAGAGGATTCGCAATACACTTTCCTCCAAGTCCGACCTCTACAAGGGCTTCCAAATCCTGATCGCAGCCAAAAGCTGCTTCTGCGACTGAAGGAGGACCCAGGTATCCGCGCCGCGATGAAGAAGCACAAGTTTACTGTTGGACTCTTGACGGAGATGGAACCTCTGTCGCATACACAAACAACACACGAGGGAACAAGCCGAATTCTAGGTTTGAATCGCAACCAGGGCGAAGTTATTGAACTGCGACTGCGGACCGATGCGCACGATGGATATCGCGACTACAAGACCATCCGCAAGACACTCTGTCACGAGCTAGCACATAATGTCCACGGACCCCACGATCGCAACTTTTGGGATCTATGCCACCAAATCGAACGAGAAGTCCAAGCGGCAGATTGGAAATCGGGAGGACATACAATCGGAGAGACGTCAAGATACACCATCTCAGGCGTGGATGAGGAGGAGTTTGAGGAAGATCACGGAGGTTGGACAGGAGGAGAGTTTGTCCTGGGCGGAGTTAGGAATAATACAACCGCTGGTGTGAGTCGGAGGGAAATTCTTGCGCAGGCGGCACTGGAGAGACAGCGGAAGGAGGTTGAAGCTGAACGAAAGGTGTTGGAGGCTGCTGAAAAGACACGACGACATACACCCCCTGGTGATGATTCAAAGTGAAGGACCTTTCATGACTGAATTGGCGTTGATGGCAAGGTTACCGGTACTATAGAAGCATGGGATATGCATGGGTGCATAGCATTGGATAGCAAGCGTACATGGCATTAGATAATTAATATTTGAGCTTACAATACCGTCCTGTAATATCACGACAAACAATGTGATGTAGATCAGTCGCGACATGTCATTATACAATCTGGTATACAAAACTATACTATCGCATCTTCAATACGGCAGAGGATCCAAATTCAAGCCCTCAACACTGAGCTTGAAAGAGTCATTCCTCGAGTAGCTTCCAGCAGCATCAAGATCCAGACGACCCCTAATACAGTCGCGGAAATCAACATCAGCATAGATCAAACCATCAGGGTCCTCCCACTGCGGTCCAGCAACGACATCGCCAAACGGAGTAACAATCGAGGAGCCGCCGCGCGAGAGGAACTCGGTCTTGCTGGTCTTGCTGATCTGGGAAAGACCCGATGTCGAGGGAGGAGCAGGAGTCTCGCCATCCTCATCGCAGCAGAGGACAATCTCGTTGCCGTCCTCGTCAAAGACAGACTTGCGACGGTGGCGACGACGTGTAGGGGACTTTGGCAGGGCAATCTCGAAGCCATCCTCAGTAAGGGTCGAATTCCTTCTTCCCCTCGTAGTAGGAGGCGCAGAGCCATTGGTCTCAGCCCCAGTCTTGGGAATGCACATGTTGCTACTAACAACAAAGCAACGTCCCTCAACACCAACAGTGCGCATCAAACCAAGCCAAGCATCCCGGTTATCGGCGGTGGGAGCGAGATACAAGTTGATGTTCTGGGCGTAGAGACTCTGGCGCAGAAGAGGCATGTAGTTCTCCCAGCAGATAGCAGCGGCGAGGTTGATGCGAACGCCTCGGATGGTGGTGGTGACGGCTTGGAGGGTGCTCGGGGAACCCTGGGCCCAGATAAGGCGCTCCGATCCGGTCTAGCGAGTGTAAGTGAGGATCTACGAGACCATCGTGGGACGAACTTACAGGGAGCACCTTGCGACGCTTGCCCAGCATGCCCTCCTTGGGACAGACGTAGACGACGGAGCAGTACAGACTTCCACCAGCCTTCTCAATGCATCCAACCACGATAAAGACACCTGTGTCTCTCGCAATCCGCTCAAGCTCCTCACGCGAGCCATCACCACGGACCTGATCATCATCCCCTCCCAGCTGCCTCTTCACCCACTTGACACCCGCACCTCCACCAGCCGGTCCCACAGTGTCGCCGAGGTCAATGGCCTGCTCAAAGTAGCTGACAAACTCGTCGCGGCCAGCCTGGCTGCGGTTTCCGATCTCGCAGCCAAAGCTGCTCCCGCGGGGGTATCCTCCGATGAAGGCCTCGGGGAGGAGGAGGATGTCGATGTTTGAAGAGGCCGCTCGCTGGGCGATGGAGTCGATGAGGGCGATGGTTGCAGGTGTGGACTCTTGCGTGCCGGGGGAGGCAGTGCCCAGACGGATAGTAGAAGCTGTAGCCATTGTGCAAATTGCTAACCTGATAGTTGGAAGAGAGAAGATGCGAGGTTGAAGAATGTGTTCAAGTAGAACATCAGGTGAGTCAAAGGTAACCTACCCGCAATGATGTGCCACCTGCCCTTCTACGTAAGGTGGGCAGTTTGAGATTCGTACGTAGGGCGTAGGGGACATCCTCCGAACTCGACAACGAGCGGGGCAAAAGCCAATTGTGCCATCTTGATCAGCGGATGCTTCGGCGCCATGCTCGTTCGAGCTCTCCTCTTGTTGGAGACTTCTTGTCCAGGAGACTGAGGGCGGCCCAAGCTGGGGAGGTACAGAAAGCTACCCCGCAATAGACATTGGAGCTCCGGGCAACGGGTAGAGAGTCATGTCTTGCTTTGGGGTATATGGCTTGCATGAAGGACCAATAGTGTTTTCTTATGGTAGTTGGATCTATAGGCTGGAATTCGTCCAAATTGTAGTTCCTTTCGTCAAGAATTCGAGCTTGAGGATGATATCTCGGGCGTTCACTTGCCGAACTTCGGTGTAAGTGACCGAGATCCACCAAGTTCAAGGTTCAAGCCATGGAGGTCGGATGTTGTACCGAGAGACGAGAAAGAGATGCAGGTAAATAATGATAAGGTTTAGTGGAAGCAAATATTCAATTCGTATAAAATAGAGCATCAAAAGAAACCTCCACCTCTGACAACCGCGACAAGACGTTCAATAAGTCAGTTGGTGATAATAAGACGCTAACCTACCCTAAAAACTAGTGGGGTATATAATCTTTTCAATCACCCTCCCAGTCGCAATCCCCCACTACAACAGGTGCTCAACACCTGTCATCTTCCGTAGTATAGTGGTCAGTATGCAAGCTTGTCACGCTTGAGACCCGGGTTCAATTCCCGGCGGGAGAGATCTAGCCACCTGTGATACACAGGCATTTCTTTTTGCATTTCTGGGCGATTTCCGCAATGCCTTTCTTTTTGTTGTCTTCTCATTGTTTTGCCATGATTGGGTGCGGGATGTGGTGTGCAGCATAAAATGTGGACAGTGTTGAGGTGATGGCTTGCTCCTGCCTCAGTCTCCTCCCATTGAGTGAGTGAATCGGCAGAAGAAGCCAACAAGCTGCAGTATACACATCATTTGGCAAAGTCGCTTTCACCACATCAATCCAGTTCTTCACTCTTGCCAAATAGTTTTCCTATGCCATCAGGCAACGTATAGGGTGTTTAACGAATGCTAGTGTTGGCTGACATTAACTAAACTATGGCAATTGCCATTCCCTGAAGCAGCTGATGGAATCATATTGCAACCTCTTTAAGAACCATTCTTGTCGATCATATTGGAGCCAAGCCCCAAGTTACATATGCCCTGCCAGCCATTTGTTGGCCTCTAAGCAAGCGATCATGTTCCGTCTCCTGACGACTAAAGCTTGCTCACGTTGTTGGACGAGTAAGTGATGAGGCACAGAGGACGCAAACCAAGACCCAAAGGCCATCCTCTGAGTTGCAATCCATGCTCAAACCACTCTACCTAGAAGTGTAACTTCGCTGTACCGTCTCCCACATTCTTCTTACCTTTCTCAGTCCTCCTCTCCCTTGTTACTCTCGCCGCACTCTCAGACCTGATTTCTGCCTTTCCCTTCATTCATTCCTTTATATATACCTGCCTCCCTTATTCTACATTGCTCACTCTGGAGCTTCCTGATCTATCATCAACTTGAATCATATTTATTGGCATATCATGAAACACACCGTGAACACCATCTCATCGACGAAATATCGCAGTGCTGAGCTACGAAGTCGTCATCAAGTCTATTGTTATACGAAGTGCTCGTCTTTGGAGGAATGCACTCCCGCCTCATGGAGGAACTCAAGCAAGTTTTCGCCCGTTTATTCACGGGTTAGAAGAGGTCCCACAGCTTCTTGCATGATCTCAAGGCCAGGTCCTTTTGCAATGAAAGCTACCCAGTTGTCAAGGAGCGATTACGAAAAGATATATATACCAATCTGAAGACATCCTCGGCAGCGGAACGCTCCCCTTCGGCGCTCTACTCTGTCATCTGACCCTACACCACAGGGCCTTTGCGGGCGAATATTGCCAAAGTTGGAGCGACTTACCGGTCGTATCGCTTGTATCCCTTCACCCTTCATCCTCTCACCCCAAGACACCTGTCCCTTAGAGCGGAGAGAACCATGTCACTCAGGGCTTATTTTCACTCCTCATTCTTTTCACCATTTGGCGCCTGTCCCCTAACACAAAGAGCGACCACCGCGGCTCTTCCTATTCAGAAGGATCTTTGACTCGAGACCGAGGAGCATGGGCTGGTAATGTCGGGTTCGTGACCACAACGTGCACAGCAGCAAGGCATGCTCAACTTCCCTTCCGGCCTCGTCCTCATAGGCCTCCCTTTAGTTCCTCTAGGATCTTTACACTAAGACGATTGTATGTATGCTAGCGGTATTTCCGTGCTAGTATATATATATATCCGTCCAGTTCGGAACACCATTTACCCAAGGTGCCGAAGCTACTCCCCCTTCCCCCCGTCCCCCCTCAAAATTGGGAGCCTTATCGGACAAGAAAACACTCTTAGCTGGCGTCCATAGTGTCCTTATATATAGTCGCACGGCACACAAGTCAACACTTGGATATTGCAGCCCTGGATTGACAAGTAGCCAGAACCTTTAGGGAACAGAAGGGCCCCATACTTCACTTCAGCCCAACACAGATCGTTTGAGGACGATGAACGGGTGTAATTCGCCGACGACCAACTTCATAAGCTGGAATAGAAGCATTGGATCTAAAAGGCTACCGCGAGAGGCCGTTCAAGGAACTGTTTCAGAGAGCTGCATACTACGGCAATGGCTTTGAGGCATCTATCATGCTGTGCCTAGTTGATCCGAACTGGGCCTCGCGTGATCGCTGCGTCAAGGTGTGAGAGCCAATGCACAGAATTATAACAAACCAGAGTACTTTTCTTTTGGCCTACTACTGAGTCGCCGTCAGTGTACAGGGGCATTAACTGGGGGAAAGCTGGAAGCTTGCCATGAGATACCAGCCTGGGTCGACAGCAAGACGGTCACTTGAGAGGGGGGGATCGGATCCTTCCAAAAGGTAGACAATTGCCTTTTCATTGTCACGTGGGCTTTAAAATAGAGGCATATCACAACACTGCACCGGGGCATGTTCATCTCTTGATAGGTTCCCGGAATCAAGGTAGCAGTTCTTCAAGTGGTAGATAAGATTCCTCTAAGCTTCACCTTGCTACTGACGATATGAACCTGCACATGTTGATCGTTCGCAGCAACAAACTTCTGGAATCATTCAGAGGACTCAATGGCTCTAAATGCCGTTATAAATACCCTATGACCCTAGGACGGTGAGACAGCCGAGGTTGACATGCGTCGGACTAATTCTGAGGTACATGTGCGTCGTTGACCCCCATTTTATCATGCGATAGTGATGGAAGCAAGGCGCTAAAAGTCAACTGTGTCTCTTTTCTATGTCGCTCTTGTCTAACCTCGTACTCCTACAATGCCTCTCATCGTATAGTATACACTCCATGGCTCACGGCGTGATATCCCCTCTTTCCAACCTTTGCCGTCAGCTCACTCTTCCACTCCTTTCCCTCTCGGATCAGCTCAACAACCTTGCCAAAAGTGTACTCTGGTTTCCAGCCCAGCTCTTCCACCGCCTTGCTCGAGTCGTACACCCTGTCGATGCGCTTTAGATATCCCCATTCTTTGTCCTTGAAAACTTGCTCGCAGCCTGATGCGACGGCCTTGAATACCTCTTCGGGATTTTTATCCAGCTTTTGGAGTGTTTCGGGGTCGTTTGTGAAAGGTGGCGGTGCGCTGATGATGTACTTTCTGAAGTTGAGTTCTTTCGCCTTGGACATGGCGCAGACTGCTGCTCGGACAATGTCTTCAATGTCGCATCTGCGGTAGGCCAGTTCTAGGACTTTGAGGTTGTCGTCTTCAAGTGCCGCTCTGCGATCTTCGTCGTCGTCTTGTTCGGGGAAGAACCGGCTTGTGCGCAGGACGAGGACGGGCATGTTGGTTTGTTTCTGGATAAGGAAGCAGAGGTCTTCGGCTGCGACCTTTGTGGCGCCGTATATATTCTTGGGGATTGGAACCACGGATTCATCGATCCATGCAGCTGCCAAACCGGGCTTGGGACTCAAAGCTGCGCCGAAAGTGCTCGTGGTGCTGAAAAAGATGAAGCTCTCAATCTGAGTACCAAGTTTGGCGGCTTCCTCAAGGAGCACGAGGGTTCCCGTGATGTTTGTGTCGACAAAGTCCTGCTTGGAGTGGCTCTCCACGTGAGGTTTGTGTAGCGTCGCAGCATGAAGAACATGTCGGATGGGATTTTCACTCAGGATGGACGATACGGCGGAACGGTCGGTGATGGAGACGACGTGGTGGGTGTTTTCTGATGGGAGGATGTCGATGCCGAGGGGGGTGAAGCCCATTGTAGGCAAGGAGAGCATTAGGGCTGTGCCTAGATGACCAGATGAGCCTGTTACGAGGACGTTGCAGGCCATTGTGTTTGTTTGTGGATGAGTGAAAGTTTGAGGTTGGTGAGGGGAGAGGGGATTGGTTATGTAGGTGGGGTTTTCGGCGAGTGAGTCAATTGAGAGTGAACGTGAATGTGTGACTAGAGAGACCGAGGTTCAAGTTATAAGGTGATGTTTTGTGGTTGTGAATTTGTTGTGATAGTAGGACCGTGAGTAACGGACTTGTTCCGAGGTGTGTTAAGGTTGGGGCAACAGTCGGGTGAGGGGATTCACAACTGTTGATGTGTGACGTGATGGATTACTGATGAGGGGATATTGGTGGGTACCATCGAGGGCGGCTCACTTATTCATGTGCAGGAATAACTGCTTTATTGCTATTGACTGTAGTTATGTACTCTGAATGATCAAGTCAAGGTATATTCTTGAGGCAACTCGCCTACTGACACCCGTTCAAACTTGCCGATGTCGATGTCGTCGCCTATCCAACCTCCCGTATCACGTCACAACGCCCCGAGCAAAAGTCTCTACCACACCTACAGTGACGATCTCCACAAGTCCTCCTCAAGTCTACCTTTATCCTGGAAAGCATACGATGCTTCACGACCTCCCGGCAACGACCGAAAACTGTCCCCCGGCTCCCGCCCAGCTCAACCTCATCCCCTTTAGGTCCTTGCTCCGCACCTCGCGTGCCACATCGACATCGTCGTCGTCCGAACCAAGGCCGAGCTGGCCGGACGAGTTTATACCCGTCGCATACACCTTTCCCGAGTTGTTGACAAATATTGTGTGGTCTGTACCACACGCTACGTGGATCACCTTGCCGATGTTGGGGACTTGGGTTGGACGGAGACAGATGCGGGGTTTGCTACGTTCGTCGTGTCGGATTAGATCTGGGTTTTGGAGTTGAGAGGGTGTGAAGGGGATGCCGAGTTGGCCACCGTCCAGACGTCCCCAGACTAGACATTCGCCTGTTGCTGTTACTGCTGCTGAATGATGAGCGCCGCCATCGATTAAAGTAACGCCTCGACCACAAAGATCGCGAATCTTCATGGGATATGGTAAAAGAGCCGAGTCACTCCCAGCACCATCAGCATAACCCGCCTCACCAAAGCTATTAAGCCCCCAAACCCAAACATCATCCTTGTGATCGACGGCAAAAGCGTGGTACTCTCCCGAGGCGATGTACTTGGCCTTTCCTCGGCATACCTCGACGAGACGAGGTTTCAGATGTTCTGTGTGTCGACCAAAGAGACGGCGTCCGAGTTGGTTTTGCTCGTGGGAACCCCAGCCCCAGACTTTTCCTGTTGCGTCTAGGGCTATGATGTGGTTTGCACCGCAGGTTATTTGGGTTATGTTGTTGATGCCGGGGATTTGAATGGGGGTTTTCTGGCATTTTATGAATTTGTTGTTTGTGTCGTAGCCGAATTGCTCGTGTCCTGAGCCGTCCTTGAGCAGTGTTAGTAAAGTGAACTGGTGATGATGGGGATACTCACGCGGAATGTGCCCCAGCCCCAGACATAGCCATCTTCTGTGAGTGCAAAGCTACAGCTATCACCAGCGGCAACTTGTGTGAATCGTATCTCAGAAGGAAAAGACACTGCTGTGGGAGTTGACTCGTATGGGTTCAGCTCTGCCTCATCTTCGCTACTTGAACCAGCATCCACATCCTTCATCACACCGTCCCAGTCAGTGTCTCTTCCTAGAGCATAGTTGTCGTTTACACCCCATGTGACGATTTTTCCATCTGATGTCAAGGCGATAGTATGCATGCCACCACAAGAAAGCTGGACAACTTCAAATTTCGATGAAGAGTCATCGGGGTCGAGGAAGGGGTTTATCCGGGGACGATGAGTCTCTGTGACTTGAGGTCCTAGACCGAGCTCACCGCACTCACCGCTTCCTACTACAAAGACTGAAAGAGGCTGAGAGGGAAGCTGGTTCAAGGTGGTAGATGGTGTCGTCTTGCTCTTTTTTGCTGGGCGTGCGGTGGCTCTGCTTTTCTCGGGTTGTTGCTGGGATTGGCCCTTGCGTTTGGTAGAAGCTGTCGGCGCATGGCTGCTAGGTCCCTTTCTGGCTGTTGATTTTGAGGCTGAATGTCATTAGAGACAAAGGACTGGGAGAGGTTGAGGTGTGCTTACATAGTGTTTGTGTCGTGGTTGTTTGGGCAGCAGGTTGCCGCCTTACCGAGGCCCTCGTTGGCCGCATTCTGACGGAAATAATAATACAATATGCCTAAAATATAAATCAAGATGAAATAGGTGTTCTTTATAGCTTTTGATGCTTTCGAGATTCTAGGGTAGTTGTTTGGCGATGCTGCCTTGATGCCTGTCACTCTCCATCTGATGATTGTGGTGGGGTTAGTCAGCTTTTGTGCTGCGCCTACAATTCATGACCAGGGTATATGTCCATGGACGATTATTTCTCCATTTATTCTTCAATAATTATATCCATTTCTTTGATATCCCATTCTGTCATTATTGGGTGGGTATAGATAAATCGTTTCTAACTTGGAGCGTTGAAGTGGTTGACCTCCACTTTCAAGGCTGAATAGCCTCAACCTCGTATCTTGACGCGCACAACTAATCCCCATCCCGTCTTTCCTTCCCATATTCCCATTTCGTTCTCTCGTCTAAAAGTAACCTCTTCTGCTTTGACAGTCATAGTGACTGGATCTTCGTCTTCTACCGGCCTCACCGGCGCTGGTGGTGGTTGTGGTGGTTCAGCTTTCTTGAACAAGCTCCATCTTGACGCTTTTTTGTCCTGCTTTATTTGCTTGACATTTGCTTTGACTGTCTGACGATCAACCCGTTCTGGCGATATGTACTTTGCGAGACGGATGGCCATGTCGCGGTCGTCCCACCAGAGGATGTTGCGGGTAGTAGTATCTTCAGTCTCGTCCTCCCATCGACCCCATTCATCAAAAGCCCTCTCCCTAAGAGGTTTCTGCTCTGGTTTGGGTGGTCTCTTCTCGTCTCCTTGGAGTTTGCGATCTTCCAGCACGCGGACTACAGTGCGGGATCGATCCTCGTCGCTAAAAACCCAGTGATGATCAACGGCCTCTTCTGGGACCATGGTCATCTCCACGACTCGGGGAGGCGGATCCATGGCCGCGATGGATGATAACAAGTCTTCGACATGGGGGACGAGAAGGGTCAAGATCTCGCTGTCTCGCTGGTCGCGCGCAGAGGTGCGGGCTGCTTGGTTTGAGAGGATGCGTAGTGGGAGGCTGTTGAGATGAGAAGAGAAAATAGATGTGATTGATTGTTGAGATGGTTCAGGTACTGTTGATGGCCCCGCCTCGGTATACGGAGGGGGAAGCTCATCGTCGAGGTTGGACATGATGGATTCTGGAAAGATGCCAAGACGGAAGTAAAGGGAACTGAATGCCTGCGCTGCGTAGATGCCTGACGCCCGGTGATATAACTCTCAGTTGGGTTTTGTTGTAACCTTAGGAGTCAGCCCACCACTCGTGACCAGGCTATGAGCTCAGCCTTGCACATTCATCGACGGGTCTAGAATCAGGCTGTGGATGCCCGACGATAACTTAGTTAGACGACCCAATTGAACGGGAAAGGGTGGTTCATGTGGTTCAATTGAATGATTGATTGTTCCTGGTGCTTCTCCGGTCAAAGGATCAAGGTTGGGGTGGCGCAGCAGTTGGAGATGTCATGCAATTTCCACTTGTTGGAGGCTTGGCAGGTTGGCGTTTTGGCTGGGCGTTTTTCAGTCTGGCATTTTTTTATTAGAGGACAGAGTGTTTTTTTTTATAGTTGGATTGAGTCCGTAAACATACGGAAAGTGAGATTTAGAGATGGCTATAATTATTCTATGGCGTTTGTTCATTCAGCTCAATCAATGGCATGTATATGTGGTCGAGGTTGACAGGTTCAAAAAAGTGGCCTGTGAATTATATGTCTCACACAAGCCGGGCGTCACGGCCCCCCCACACCACATGACCTCGCTCTGTAACCTAACCTTGCATGTAATATATGAACCTTGAAGTCTTTGATGGACGGAGAAATCGGATATCGGCATGGACGATCCGCAAGGCATCATAAGATTCGCGATGCGGGATTCGTCAATGTCTGTCAGGTGTGGGGGGATGATTGGATGGGGGATGCGCAAGGCTGTGTTGGGGCTGCATTTTTGAGACGATATGTGATTGATTAATGTCTCGGTGAGTACGGGATTGGGACACATGTGAGGGGGATTGAAGTATGATTAATGAAGAGACATGCTTGCTTGGATGGACGCATTCGGTCACCGTCAAAGAGTGACTTGACTTACACGAATTGGATCCATTCATTGTGGTCCTGGTCTTGAAGATCTGCCGTCTCCGCTGTAGCATTGGATTTCCAGCCGCAGCGGAGTGGTTACAGCGGGGACAAGCGCTAGAGTCACTCCACTGAACACTCCCGTCGGAATCCGCCCTGCCAATTCCAGCCAAGAATCCTTCCATCACCGAGGTCCTCTCCATCCATTGCTTCGCCATCGACTAACTAACATGTCGGGCAAATAGCTTCGAACTCGGAGTGGCAACATCACAAGAGACGGCTAATCTCCGTGCTAATACCACAATCTCTGGTCATGGGATCTCCACCGCCTACCCAGGCAGGAAACCTTCCAGAAGCTCTACTCAGCCTCCCCCTCCCGCCCTCTCATGGAACAGACCACCCGTAGCTCCGCCACTGCAAGTAACGCCAAGATTCAAGGCACACAACAAACGCTGCTGCCCAGCCCGTGTAAAGAACCCCTGCAGGCAGTGCTCATTAGCCCGGGAGACAAAGGCTAAGGTAGATTTTCTGTCTGGGGCATGCAAGGCAAGGCGTCTAGGCAATCATATGACTCCCTTTCTCGTCCCAGAATCGAAACATATAAGGCGTCCGTTGTTCGCATTCCATTCAGTTCGTTTGCTATAATCCATCAAACTTGTCTAGGCCATTCATTTGTTCCTAGATATCCACAAACGAAATCTTCTAATTGACTTGATACCCGTTGTCTTAAGGGTCAACACCAACAACAACCACCTTCTTTCCTTACCACGCTCGCTCATCTACACTTGCACCTTACCTTGACAAGAATATTCACACAACACCGTCAAGATGGCTTACAGAATTTCTGCCCCCGATGAGTACCTTGCCATCACTGGCATGGGCGTCAAGACCGTCAAGATCACAAAGGCGGCTTGGGTCTGGCCCCTCCAGCGATGCACACGCTTCAGGTGAGTTTGTTCGAGTTTGTGACTGTGCATGCGACTAACAAGATGGTAGTGTTCAACCTCACGATTATGCCATGGATCTCCAGGCCATGACAAAGGAGAAGCTTCAGTTTTCGCTTCCCGTAGTCTTTACCGTTGGTCCCGATGTTAACCAGCGGGGGGCCAACACCCGCGAGGCCGTTGAAGATGACGAGCACGATTTCAGGCGCGAGGACCGCGGTGACTCGCTGATGAAGTATGCCATGCTCCTTGCCAGCTCCGAGGCCGGCAACGGTACGCCCGTCCAGGAGACTCAGCACGTCGCCAACATCGTCAAGGGCATCATCGAGGGTGAGACCCGTGTTCTTGTCTCGAGCATGACCATGGAGGAGATCTTTACCGAGCGAGAGGTCTTCAAGAAGCGCATCTTCCGCAACATCCAGAGCGAGCTCGACCAGTTTGGTCTCAAGATCTACAACGCCAACGTCAAGGAGCTCAAGGATGCTCCCGACTCTGTCTACTTTGCTTCTCTGTCCCGCAAGGCTCATGAGGGTGCCACCAACCAGGCCCGAATTGACGTTGCCGAGGCCCAACTCCGCGGTAATGTCGGTGAGGCTCAGCGCAAGGGTGAGCAGGAGCGAGAGATTGCCAAGATCAACGCCGAGACGGCTGTTCAGAAGACGGAGCGTGACATTGAGCGCGCTCAGGCTGAGGCTCACCTTGACACCAAGCGAACTGGTCTCACCCGTGATGTTGACATTGCTCGTGTCACTGCTCAGCGTGCTCTCGAGTCCAAGGATGAGGATCTCAAGAAGGAAGTCGAGATCAGGCGTGCCGCTGCTGAGATGGAGCGTCTACGTGCCACTGATGTCGTCAAGGCTACTATCGCCCGTGAGAGTAAGCAGCAGGCTGCCGATGCCGCTGCATACGAGGTCGAGGCTGAGGCTCGTGCCAATCAGGAGGCTAGCCAGCGCAAGGCCGATGCCACTGCTTACCAGACCAAGATTGCTGCTGACGCTGAGGCCGAGGCCGATTATGCCAAGGTTACCAAGAACACTGATGCTGCTGCCTACAAGACTCGCAACGACGCTGAGGCTTACAACTTTGCTGCCCAGCAGCGCGCAGAGGCTGAGCTGGTGCAGAAGCTTCGCGAGGCAGAGGGTATCTCTGCCATGGCTGATGCCTATGGCAAGCTGTCGCAGGCCTTTGGTGGTCCCGCCGGTCTGCTGCAGTACATGATGATCGAGAAGGGTACCTACGTCGAGCTGGCCAAGGCCAACGCCACTGCTATTCGTGGTCTTGAGCCCAAGATCAGCGTGTGGAACACTGGCAGCAACGGAGGCCAGGGAGGCCAGGGCGCCGACGCCACCGAGACTATGCGCAATGTTTACCAGATGCTTCCCCCTCTCATGTCGACCATCAACGAGCAGACGGGCATTACTCTTCCCGAGTGGCAGTTTGGTCGCCTCAACGCTGGTGTCAATGCTGTCGACCAGGAGAAGGTGAACGGCAAGGGACGGATCAACCAGTGAAGGGGCATGATCTCGAGTGGATTTCTGGGTTGCTAAGGAGGGGGCTCTTCTGCTTATTGATGACAAACTGATACCTGGGTTCTGCCCTCGCGTGCTTTCGTTATTCTTTTCTTTTGTCTTTGTATGATAGAAAGGGAGGAGTCTTATACCAATTTGCTAGTTTTTGAGATAATGATCTTTTTCACTCAACTTTTTCCTTTTTTTGCTCGTCAGATTGTGGAGTGTGGGGATGGTTCTCTTGAAGATGTTGAGATGGCCTCAAAACTGGTGATGGTACAAGCCTTGCTTGGTGTTGAAGAATGGGTGTGGTAATGGATGTATTAGCTAATGATTCATTGTTCGGGCAGTTGATATCCAGGTACCTTCGATAATGAAACAAGAAAACTTCAACTCATCTCTTTTTGGGCATTTGGGCCGCTGCTCCTTCTGGCCTGCGCTCAGTCGATTACACTGCACGCACCCATGCCTGCTGCTGCCTGTGAGAAATCTCACCTCTACATCATCTTTGACCCGATAATCTTTCCAACTCATCTCGACCGCCTCTATATGATCGCCTTCTTTCGAAGTCCCAGAGATTGATCGCTAAAATGCCCCCTCGAAAGTGCATCAAGAGAGGTGCCAACCCGCCCGTTGAGGCACCTGCGGAGGCACCTGCAGAAGCACCCGTGGAGGTACTGGTGGAGGGGCAGAAGCCCTTCCCGCTCCTCATGCTTCCCCAGCTGGCCCTTCACCTCATTTTCTCTTCCCTCAAACCTTCTGAGATGGATGGAATCTCCCGATCTTCGACATCCTTACGATCTCTCCTCTTGCCGTACGTCTTTTACGCGGTCCGCTTCGAGGGCACGGCGGCGGAGGTCCTCAACCTGCTCAGGGCTTTCCTCTTCCACAGAAGACAAAAATTCATGACACCACTGTGGGAATCAGTTCGGTGGGTAGCGGCACCCCATTCACAAGAAGGAAGACACTCTTGACAAATACCGGCAGATGCTTTACCGTCTCTCCTCGTTCTATAAGAGACAAACCCTCGGGGGTCAAAGTCATTTACCAACTCCCGAAGCGTATTCTTGAGAGCCTACGGCGAACGGTTCGTGTGCGAACCGTTATTCTAGACTTCAAAACTCTCGCTTCTAAGACACAAGAACGGTTTGCCAACTCTCTGAAAGCCTCTTCGGGGTGGCCCAAGGTGACCACCCTGAGCGTCACTGCGTTCTGCAGACATACAGAGACTATCGCCAAACACTGGCTTCCTGGTCACATCGATGGCCTGTCTCCACGGGACACGACTGACTCCAGCAGCATAAGTTGGAACACTCCCATGCCATTCGGAGCAATGAAGAACCGTGCTGGGCAGCTGACTAGGATGTACTTGGGTCATGGCCTACTTGCTATTCTGACAAAGGGCACCCTATCTATTATCCTTGAGCCCTGGGTCGGAGAAAAAGTGTGCAAGGGGTTGGAGTGGTTCGTCGTGGGGTATTTTGACACTTGGCACAAGGTAATCCCCCCGAATATCTTGAACTCCGTTTCGGAATCTCAAAAGCTGGTACGCATTTTCCCCTAACTCTTAGAGAATTATGGCAGGAAACTAACGTATAACATAGGATGAAGGTATTCAGATGCTGATCAAAACTCTGGCGATGATGCCTCGTCTTCGCCGATTCGCATTCTGGGTTGAACGGTTGCGGCTGGGCCCCAGCCTCGTTCGTCAGGACTGGACAGTAGACTGCGAACCACTCACATCAGCCGAGTTCGATGATTGGTACACGGGTCTGATTCAAAAGATTGCAAGACCACTGCCCAAGCTGGAGCAGCTTGCCATCATGGACCGTGCCGGTACGGTCTACATGGGTACGAGGACTTCGGAAGGGGATGAGATGACGGTTTCCCGCGAGGCGGAGGAGGTAGGCAGCCAGAGGTTCCCGCATGGAATTGAGGACTAGCGTCTCTCCAAACTTGCATTTTCAACGTCTTGTTAAATTGCCTGCTCCAAGTACGCAAGTCGTTGGTGTTGGTTGGTGCTGTGGCTACAAACTGGACAGGGTGACTGAGGAAGGCGGTCATACATGAAAAATGGTGTCGGTATGCTGCAGACAGTTGTGTTGGTGTCATTTTGAGGTCAATATGGATCGGAGGGATCATCTGGAAGTAGGTATCTACCATAAGAAACGTCGAGTAACAAGCTACTGCCGTTGTCACTAAATCCTCATGCCTCAA
The DNA here is from genome assembly GCA_003947015.1 of Fusarium sp. AF-6. Classification (NCBI taxonomy): domain Eukaryota; kingdom Fungi; phylum Ascomycota; class Sordariomycetes; order Hypocreales; family Nectriaceae; genus Fusarium; species Fusarium sp. AF-6. The sequence goes on along the minus strand of NKCJ01000094.1, from coordinate 55,114 downwards.
CCCTATCAACATGGATATGGCCCTCCATCTTCCACTATCTTTCATCTCTAAAGCTCCCATAAAATGCCCGTGTCTAATTTAAGCAGCAGAAATTATGCAACCCTAAAGCCTACGTCGCACTCAAGGATGCTCATCGTCTTCCTCGAGGCCCCAGGGGAACCTGAAGCATCCGACGCTAGGCTGGACAGCATCTGAGAGCACCCGCATGACGTCCCCATCGCTAGACTTTGCACCACGATAGATGTGGTCGCGAACAAACAAGCAGAGCTCTCAGAGCTGGGGGGCGGCGTCGGCAATGTGTTGGATCTATGTAGTGTACCAATCCATCATCTGATCGTCCGTCAACGGCTCGTCGTCGTCGTCCCCGTCGACACCCAGTACATCCCGAATGTCGCTGGGCTCGAATCTATATATATACATCGAAACTGCGAAGCGGCGAAGATTCGGCATCTGCTGCAATGCCTCTATCATCTCTTTATTTGAGGACATTTGCAGAGAGCTCGTGTGAATGAGGAAGGTTGTATATATAATGTACCGAATTTATTAACTGGTTTAAAGGAAAAGAGAAAAAAGAGGGAGAAGGGACTATCGGACTCAAGCACGCTCATCGTCGTCCCCGATCCCCCAGGGGAACCTGGTGCACTCAACACCAGGCTGGACTGCGTCTAGATGTACGCGCATAGTATTTCCGTCCTCGGCCCTTGTGCCACGATATATACCGGCGATGTCTTTGCCCATGGAAGTGCCACAGTTCGGAAATAGGCAGACTTCCTGCAACTGGGGAACAGCATCTGCGATGCGTTGAATTTGTGTTGTGTACCACTCCAGCACCTCATTGTCTGTCAATGGCTCGTTGTCATTCTCATCCAGGCCCAGACTGTCGCGGATCTCATCTGGTTGCAAGCGACTAACGTCCAGCGTGAAGGCAAAACGGAGAAGAGCTGGCATATGTTGGAGGGCTTCCAACATATCCTCGAAGCATTGTTCCTGTACCCCGTTTGTTAGCAACAGTCTTTGCCTTCTTGTGGTGTTGTGTACTTACGAAAGTATCTATATTGCCCTCCTGGTCGTGGTTCTTCTCCACAATGGAGAGCCACTCAACGTGAGAGAAGCGGTCCCGCATGCTGTACACATGCTGCATGGCCGGGAAGTTGTCTGCGTTGAACGGAGGGAAGGGGTGAACAAGTTGGAGACGTTTAAGTCTCTTGCAGTGTCTCTGGGCATTCATCGACAAAAGAAAAGAGTGAGTGCCGCTCAGGTCAATAGCCGTGAGCTTGTCGGGCGAGCAGTTATGGATGAGTTCTGCCGCGAGACGACGGTTCTCGCCGAGCCCAGTGAGACGCAATCTCTGCAGGTGCTCCCATCTCGGGGCATTGGGCATTGCGGCTCGGAACGTATATAAGTGTCCATCTCCGAAACGCTCCAAGTCTAGGGATAGACGTCGGACTTGGAATAGTAGTCCTATACCTTGTAGGATGAGAAGGCGGAGACCATCTTGGGACACCGGCAGCATTTCTTCCAAGTCAAAGTCGTTGATCGAATCCGGGAAGGGGAATAGGAAAGAAGCAGATCTTTACGATCAAATTAACGTTGGATCTTGTTCAGTGGTGGATTTTGCTTACCTGACTGCGGTCCAAATCCCGGTCATCTCTTCTGGTGTTCTACCATTGATGAAGCGATTCAGACGGTCTCTGACGTTGGGCTGGAGATGGTTGAATCTGATGGCGTGAAACAAAGAGCGAAGGAACAATTCCCGAAGACGCTTGGACGCTCGGGCCACTCCGTCAAGTTCTTTCCCCGTGAGATGAGAGCCGATGGCATCAGGAATCTCTGCGGGGAGGTTATCTAGTATAGGAAGAGGCTGTTGACCTTCCATGTTGGGTGGGTGAGAAAGAGGTGAGGTGGAAGTGGGAAGACGTGGGTTTATGTAGGAAAAAGAAATGGAATGAGGAAGAAGAAGAGTCAGAGAAATAAATGCAGCGAGAAAAACTGTTTGATCTTGCTTGGTGGATGCGAGCAGTGGCGGGCACTGCTTGTCACTGCCGACCATACAATGCAATGAACGTTTAATTATCGCGAAAACTTTTTACTTGAAAATAAATCACCAAATTAGTATGTACATTAAACGAATAAGGGCTAATAGAACACCGATCTAGAAATATGTGCGTGGGCAAGATGTACAACAGCCTCAACACTAACACTCTCCTCGTCACTCAACTTGTGCCCACAACCCTTCAATCCTCTCAGCCTCAGCTTGCAACATCTGTGTCTGTGGGCTAAACCCTACAATTTGAGAGGAAGAACCCAATCCCGGAGTCAACCCCGGAGCCAAGGCCTGCTCCCTCAACCGATCCGCCGCTTGAAGATCAAGAACACCCTGCAAAGACGTCTCATTTCTGTACCAACCCATCTGCGAGTTTCCAACCACGTATCCATTGCAGCCTTGAATGTCTCCTCTAAACTTTGTCATGTTGGCTATCAGGCCATCGTTGTATGATTTGTTCAGCATGGCCATCCTGTTTGCTTGATCTTGGTTCATCATTCGTTCCCTTTGCATGAGCATTTGCTTCTGTTGCATGTTTTCTTGGGCGTATGCTGACTTGAGCATTTCTAGTGTTTGATTCATTTGTGTAAATATTTGCTTGCGCTGTGCTGCTTGGTTGAGGAAGCTTTGGAGGTCGCCCGACTGACAGGCGTCGCTGTACAGGTTTCGCATCCGAGAAGAGTAGAGATCGCAGATACCATCTGTGCTGTGTACTCCGCGGATGGTGTATCTACTCTCGAATGCAGTGTCCTTTGCAAAGGTCACGTAGCATTCTTCGCAGATCTGGGCATTTTGCCATCCCCAGTATCGTCTAGGATATCCGTTGGGCTTGCTCCTGGGGCAGGGTTCAACACTAGCAAACAAACCAGCGAGATCTCTCATGGCCTTCCAAGTTCCTCTAAGGGTACACTCGTTAAAGGCGTTTAGGTTCTTGTGGAAGCGTGGATGGCCGACGTTGAAGCCGCACACGCGCTTATCCGATTTGAAGAAGCTCGACGACTTGGGGATGAACCAGTTCGCTCCTCCCCAGACTGTTGCCATGGTTGAGTAGCATGCACCGCAGATTATAATTTCTTTGGACTTGTTGGGGAGGGTGAACCATTTTGCGCCTGATGTTTCGTAGGGGCTGCAGAAGGGGTGTTTGCTGTATTCGTCTAGGGCTCTCCAGAAGATGCTGAGGTCTCTTGTGTCGAAGGCCCTGATGGATACGGAGTACATGTTTATGTTTCCACAGAGACACATTGTTTCTTTTCCTCTGGGTGTTATCTGCCTCCAGTATTGCTGGTCCGGCGTGTTGTGAAAGTTGTCGCAGTAGCAAGCGCCGCAGAGGACTGTGCCCCTGGGTCCTCTTGTGGTCTCGTACCAGCTGTGTTCATGCGTGGGCATGGGCAAACCCTTTTCGCATTTTGGTATTTGAATACGGGCTTGCACCTGTTGGCAAAAGGCAGACCAGTTGTTGCTTGGCGCGTAGAGGTCAAACATCCGTCGGACGTAAAACGTGCTGGCGTCGCAGAAGGCCTCCAGACCTGTAGAGAGGGTAAAGTGTGAGGCAAATGACGACGTCATGAGTATGTCTTCGTAGCAGGCTGCGCAAAAGGTCGCATGTGGGATACTGGGTGATGTATACCATGATGCACCAGGTCTGATCTCGGCATCAGAACAGTGAGGAATCCTTTGTCGATTCTGCATAAACTCAACGGCGTTACTCAGACTCGATGAAGATACTGCCTCTGGCCAGAGCGTTTCCTTCATGCGTTTGGTGCTAAAAAGGCATTTCCGCTTCTGTCCGGCCCCGAGGTGTACCATTCTGAACGAGGACTGGAATTGTGTGTTGTAGATGTGGTCGACGTAGCATCGGGAACAGATGAGGAATTCCGGTGCAGAGGGGTGGATGAACCAGTCGAGTTCCATGTCCATGAGGCCGTCTGCGCATATTGAGATGGGGACGATGCCACAGGGATGCATCTCTGGGGGGTGAATAGGGTTCAGTGTTGGAGCAGCTTGGGGGTTCCATTGTTGCTGGGATTGGTATTGAGGTTGAGGTTGAGCCGGTGAGGGGGCTTGGTACTGTTGCTGGCCTCCATACGAGGTTGGAGTTGCGGCTGGTGATTGTTGATGGTGTTGATACTGCTGCTGCTGCTGCTGTTGCTGCTGTGGCGGTGGAGCAGACGAGGGAGTGTTCATAGAACTAGCAGACCTCGACTCAGACTGTATCCTCAGTCCTTCCAACTGCCTCTCCGCCTCTTTGAGCTTTTCCTCTTGATCCTTCTTCAATCGTTCCAGTTCGCGTTCTGCTTCGGCAATCTCGCGGTTGTATTCAGCCTGGTACTCGGCGGCGAGCTTCTCGGCAGCCTCGCGATCGCTGTCGACTTGGCTCTGGGCATGTTGGGGAGGAGGGGGATACTGCTGCGACTGAGGGGGTGGAGGATACTGTTGCTGCTGAGGAGGAGGTTGGTATTGTTGATATTGTTGCGGAGTTCCAGGCTGTTCTCGTTGTGATGAGCCTGCCTGTTGATATGTACCGTACTGCTGTGCGTAGTATGCTTGTTGTTGCTGTTGCTGCTGTTGTATCTGCTGTGCCATCTGATAGTTGGCATTTTCCTTGGCCTTCAGATACTCCTCCCCCACCGCGGTAGCGATATCACTCGCCTTGGAGATGAGCTTGAATAGCTTCCCCATGGTGTCTTATTCCATTGATGTAGTTAGTTAGTTTTGGGGAGTTCGAGCAACCGTAACACCCTTTAACAAGACAAGTGTGGAAGCATGCGGCTCTTGTCGAAAGCAAGCTACCCAAATCTTTAATACCCCCCTTCACCCGCATTCCTTTGGGCTTAGTTTCGTTGGCTGAAGGTCAGCTCAGGACGCCTTGCAAGGATGCCATGCAGTAGCTTCTGCAGGAGTGGGACTATGGTGATGGTGGCGCGCCTGAAGGGAAGCCATGAACAACCTCATGGACTATCAAACGTCTGCTTTAATGAAACAGTAATAAGTTTACAGTAGCCCTTACTGGCTCTCTCCATTCGTTCGAGTCCTGTTCTACACTGGAAGAGAAGAGAGTGATGATGAGGTGCCGTCCTCAGCTGAGACACAAGGCGGACTCGCACGCACCAACAAACCAGGGGCAATGATCACCACGAAGGATCCATCTTTTGTTGCCCGACAATTCCGGGGGGGGGGGGCAACAATGACTTCCTCACTGGGTAAAGTGTTTTCGTCTCCGCTGAGGCTGACATGCTGTAACGCGTTGCGAGGAGGAAAGCAGCTGCCTAAGCGAATGTTTCAGGGTTTTAGGATATGACGGGAATAATTCGGGAGGCACCTTTGTTTATGGTTATTTCAGTCTGGATGAATCCTTCTCGTTTAGCTTCTGGCATGAGGGTCGGGCCTTCCCTGTTGGATCACACCGGTTGTCAAGTTCATGATCAGGCCCGCACATTTGCAGGAGATCTGCGGTTCTTGGAGTTGGATGACTTGAAATGGTCTCTCCACAAGACTCTCTAACATGAATTACGATACATTGAAAGATTCGGGGACTCTGTGCGTGAATGGAGAGACCTGGCCTTGACAGCTGGTCCATTGTCCCATCATGGAGATACCGTGTGCATATCTCTGAGATCTCATATGGATGGAGGGTCAATATAATCTGCCCCTAGAGCTATAAGGACTTTCTGCACTACTTGCCCTCTTTTCATCGCCCCCTGTTCTCCTCCACGTATCAGGGTGGAACAGAAGACGCACAATGATCAAGGATGAAGCGAACTGGCAGTCGTAGCTGGAAACACATTTATTGATCAAAAGTTTGAGAGTCTCTAGATCACTTTTCAATTACTGGTAAGGGCATTGTGGAGGCAGTGATTGCGAGGAATGTTCTGAAGTCATCATGCCGATCGCCAGCACGCCCACTGCGATTCACCAGCAGACTACATTGCGCAAGCTCTCTCAAGGTTGGTGCGACCGGGAAACTTTGCTTTTCAGTAACAAACGCCAATTACGTACGTATTTGTAGAGTCTTATGTAGTAATTCCATGATCCATATAGCCTCGAAGCCTTTCAGTTCTACGGAGGGTTAACTGCAATGAAGACGGTTCATTGGGGGGGGAGTTACCGCTATTGACTGCAAGTTAAAACTGCGTTGGGGATGGTACGAAAAGAATGGTGTTAAATGATATATGTCGTGATTAAAACGTTCTTCCCAAATCGTTGAGGGTTCGAAGATAACAATGGAGTGGCCATGTGGCTGCAGAAGTTGAGACAGGAGCCGAACAGAAAGCGATAATGGGATGGCTTCACATAATCAGCGCTAAGTTACCTTTATAGGCCTATTAGAGGCTCTTCATGATCTCGCTGAGTCGATACAAGCCCTATTTCGAAGCTATAGGTGCCTGTGGCGTTGATGCCGTCTTCAGCGGCTCACATGTCTCGAAAGCCCCCTCACACAGCGTTGTGGTTACTCTTACTTTTGAGAATTGTGTCCATGACTCTTACAACCTTTCCATGTTCCAAGTTCTTTTGAATCAAGAGAAGGAAGCTGTTGAAATGTCTAGAGGCCATACTGGGCGTAGCCAGGATACGGATCCAAGGAGCTAGTGTGTATGTCAACCCTTGCTTCGTTCTACGGAACAAGATACGAGGGGTATTGTGCAAGAAAGCAGAACCGAACATGCATCGCCTGGGTCAGGTTGGCTGTTAGAAATAAGTTTACAGACCAGCATAAACAAAGCGTAACGCATGTGGGTTCAGACAGTCCTCTTATTTTCTTCTCCCCTTTTGCGGCCATGTCGTATCTCGTCTCTTTTTCTATCCAGAACCCCTATAATTTTCACCCTAAGAGTTTTACTGCAAAAAGTTCTCCTTCCCTTCCTCCCGAAGCACCTCGTGCACAACCTTGAGAACCCGTCCATGAAGGTCAGCCGGCGCCGCGACGAACCCGAAATTCGCGCTCATCTTTCTCCCAGCCGTCAGATCAATCTTCTTTCCATGAACATCGGTGATTTTTCCACCAACCTCCTCAAATAGTAGCATAGCTCCTGCATGATCCCATGCCTTTGCGTAGCGGTCTCGGCGCTTGTACACCCAGACTGTCGTGTTGCCGAGACCCATTGCGAGGGCCGCCCACCGGAGAACCCAGGGAACGAGGTCGTTACCTGGGAAGGGGGCGTTGAGGCGAGATGCGACGATTTCGTGGACGCCGTCGAGGGCAGAGTCGACGATGTTAGCGCATGTGACGAAGCGGACATCTTGGTCTGCGGCGTGGGAAGCTAGTCTTCGAGGTGCATCTGTCGACAGGGGACGAACGAAGGTGCCATGTCCCTTGACAGCAAAGAATATGCAACCTTGTCCTGTGGGATCGATGTTTTCGTTTCGTAGAGGTGCCTTTGCATCGATGGATAGGTTGGGCGCTCCAACTATACCAGCAACTTGCTCCCCATCCAACAGGAGAGCCATGTTGATGGCGTAGAGCTCTCCACGAAGATATGTCTTTGTTCCATCGATTGGATCAAAAATCCAAGTTCGGCCAGATGCTCCAGGGCTACTAGCACCGCACTCATCGATAAGATCGCACATTTGCTCTCGAGTTGCGGGGAGTTGGCAGAGCGAGGGAGTATCATGGTCACTTGCGATTCGACTCAGCAGCTCCCACACCCGGTCCATCAGAACTGGATTCTTGCGAAGATCAGAAGCATCTTCCTCTCCGACGACATGATCTTCGGGAAATGCATGCTTGATGGTCGCTGTAAGGAGAGCTTGGACAGCAAAGTCGGCGACTGTCACTGGGCTCAGATCCTCCTTTTCGATGGCGCCTTTGTCTTGACTGGAGACGATAGATTGGCTGAGCTTTGCCGCCTTTTGTAAAGCGCCAATGGCGACTGTAAGCTCACGTGCATACGGACTATCCATCTTTGAGGTTACACAGATATTTGAGGTCAAAATGTTGAGGTGTCTGGGTGGTGGTACATGAGACCCCGCTTGAGGGAATTATGGATAGATGCATATTACACCCATTCATGATGCATTCAACGCCTTCTTTCAGATTCACGGCGTCATCTTCAACATGCACCAAATGGACCATCATCGCACATGCCTAACGAATCGGTGACGCTCGATGCTACCGCCGTTGCCTATTCGGCTGGTATTTTCGAGTTGGTTCCCGTGATTCGAGACATTCTTCGTACGCGCTATTGCGTCCCTGGGTCCATTTTCCTTGTCGAAGGTCTTGAGCGAGTCGCGGTATCGCGCTCTGGACGATGGCAAGCTGTACGGCTGCTCCTTGGTGATGGAGTCATATGCATTCAGGCTCTTTTAGGGGCGAATATGCATCGGTTTGTTCAGACGGGAGAGGTTGCTTTGGGAGCGTACATTCGGTGCGAATCCTTTCATGTCGAGTGGCAGAATATAGAGGATCGCAAGATGGTGACGCTCGTTGTCGAAGATCTTGTCACTGTCGGATGGAATGAATCGTATCGAGTTCTTGGACGGGACCAAGAGCCTGTAACGCAACCATACCCAGGGACATCCGAACAGCCACCCCAAGAGTCGAAGGACGTACCATCGCAAGAACCAAAAGCCACGGCCAAACCCAGTTCACTACATACGGAGGACTTTCACTTTGACAAGGATGAAGAAGCTGCCGAGGAGGCCTTCGAGGCCTTTGAGACTCTTGCGTACCCGACCAAGCCCAAACCTCAGCAGAAGCCTCAGCAGCCCATTGCTCTGCCCCGCGACTGGCATGACCCCCAGACACCACTGAAGCTCACGACGCTACGATCCATCCCGCATCTCCCATACAAGCAGAATTGGTCTTGCAACGTGCTCGCCATCATATCGTCTCTGTCGGACGTGGAGCCATCAAACTTGCCCCCGCACAGGCAGAGGACTGCTCGACTGGTCGATCCATCCACGTCTAAACAAGTACATCTGACGGTGTTCCTTGACCCCGAAGAGTTTAACCCTCGTATCGGAAGTTCTGTACTACTTGTTGGAGTTAAGAATCATCGGTTTGATGGAGGGAGCTTGAAGAAGTACGATAGCGATCGCAAGAATGGGCGGTGGTGGTTTGAGGACCCGTTGGAGCTGGGATGGTGCGATGTGGAGGGAATCAAGTCATGGTGGTCTGGGGCGGCGGAGGCTATATAGACGAGGGCTCCGATACATAATAATTACCAATCCTCTCGCATCATTCCTCGTGTCTTTGGAATCTTTGAGGTTGATCTTCTCTTCAGCGTCTGGTCACATGACCATTCCTGCACATGTGCTGTAGGCATCCAAGCGTGAAACCACTGCGATGCTCTTCAACTCTCCCTAGCCACGCCCAGCACAATGCAGATCACTACCGACCAATCTTTCCAAAGACCTCCATCCTCGTCAAGCCATAGCAGCACAAAGAAGCAGGCTATCGACGACTTCTTAGCGGACCTATCGCCTTGGGATATCCTATACCTGCGGGGCCGAATCCGTGACGCAACCATTGTGCTCTCAGGTCTCCAAGATCTACCCCCGGAGCTCGTCTGCCTCATTCTTTCATATCTCAGTGTTCAGGACTTTCAGGCTTGCAGATTAGTCTGTACAGCATGGGCGACAGCATGGACGCAGGATTCGGTCTTGGCGCGAGCATGTCGGAACTTCTTCCCTGGCCTCTTGGAAACGTACCCGACAACGCCTGGCAGGCAGCTCTTTTCCATGGCAGTCAAGAAGCGCAAGAAGTGGCAGCGCCCTTTTTCAAAGTACACTTGGATGCGATGGAACCAGGGAGTCAGTAGTATCTTTCGCGAATCTACTCCGCCGTCGGCCCTTGGTCCGGTACCTGTCGACTCTTGGTATCCTTCACTTTATGCGAAAGAGAAGCTGGCGTGGCAACCTAGTTTGGACAGGGTTATTGTTGATGACCTTCGGACAAGAGAGAGGCACAGGTTTCTGCCTCCTGGGGGCGCCATGTCAGGCACTCGATTTCGACTTGTGTGCATCAGTGATCAACTTCTTGTGATGAGAGAAGCCAACCAGCCCAACCGGAAGATGTCGGTGTTCTGCCAATCGAACTATATCTGGGCGCTGCTAATATTGATAGATTTATTGCTAACCTAGCTACGAAAGAGTGGAAGACCATCTCTTTGCCAGGTCCATTTGCTACGGGACATGCGGAGGCCAAGACAGTTGGCATCGGGACCTCAACTGGACAGGTGGTTGTTTTTGTTTGGGGGGGCAAGACGACACAGCTCGATCTCACAAAGGTTCAGACTTGCCCACCCGAGTCGGAGCGGCTATTTGGAGGCGTGGCCAATGTCTTGCCGCATCCGACACAAGATAATGTGGTGTTTGCAGTATGGGCATGCTCCCGTAAGATCTTGAGTGAGTACATAGACTCCTTCTGCAAGCAGGCACTAAACAATGCAGACTTCACACAGATCAGTTTTGTTGTGGTAAAGTTCGAAAATGGCCAACCGGTGTGGTGGGCGACAGAAGACATTCCAAATCCCAGACGACACGCCAACAAAGACTGCAATCAAGAGCGTTATCTCGGATTGTCATTTGCGTGCAGAAAGTCGGACAACTGTGGATCCTTTTCTTTGGGCATCTATCGAAGCCAAAACCAGGTTCAAACATTACCTGGTATCTGCTACGGATGCTTGCCGGCGAGAAGAATTGGTGACTGGGGTGCCGTCTCTTTCAACGTCTTGGCGCAGACCTTTAAACACTACGAATACAGATCCTCACGGCCGGACCTTCTCTGGGTTGGGTGCACTCAGCCTCACCTAGTAACGGGAAGGGAATTGCTGTTTGTGGATGCACACCTCTGGAATGAAGATTTGCTGCTGGCAGCATCCACGGTGGACGGAAACATGCGCATCGACCTCCACCTACAGACCATACATCCTGTCGGAAGCGGCTTTTCGGGTGAACCACGCTGGGCGCCGATCCGACTTCGAGACTCGGCAGTGCATGCCGCGAGGACGAGGATATTTCAGGATGACGACTTTGTGGTTGTACCCACCATCGGAGGCATCGTCATGTTTGAACCGTCTGACTCGCCGTCCGAGGGTAGGCCGTTTGATGATTTTGTCGAGTCAACGGATACGCCTCAGCCTTTGGACCGTTGGAAATCGGAGACGTTGATCTTGATAAAGGATGATCCTGTGCCTGAGAGTCCAACAGGGAGGAATGCCCTATCCCGACTTGTTGGTAACCGATAACACGTCAACACCGCGAACAGACAGACGCAAGGCCGATAAGGTTCGGAATGTTTAATGGAACAAATTCTTTTTTTGGTGACAACTCCAATGAATGATTCATACCTGCACGCGCTGTAGAAAACTTTCTGCACCCTTGGTGATAGAGTTTAAACGGCCCGCCCGGCATCGGAGGTCAAACCCAAGTGGGGGCTCCATCAAAGACCCCCATGACGTTGGATCGCGATGGAGCACCTCCAACTGACGTGATTCATCAATCACGGCAGTGAAACGTCTCACGGGGTCTTTCTTGTCTAGTCACCTGCTCTCCTTCCCATCTCCGACATGATCACTGCAAACTGATAGCATCCCCTCCCCAAATCTACCTCCCAAGATGCCTCCTCCAGCTTCGGAAGACGTCGCGCGCCCCCGCGATAGCGACCAGATATCGACGCGCAGTTCTAGTTATGCCTCTGATACGGAATCGGATGATGGGCGCGGCCATCGGACACGGATGCGAAAGGCGAAACAGGCTATTCGGTTGATTTCCTTCATCTCGGCCAACATCTGCGCTCTCTGCAGTGGTTCCATCGTCGTCTTTTCACTGTATGCGCCGCTCTTGCAGTCGCGATTGCACTACACCCAGTTCCAGGTCAACGCCGTAGCCATCGCCGGTTCCCTCGCCCTCTACCTTCCCATCTCGATCGTCGGATACATATGCGACCGCGTCGGTCTCGCTCCTCTGGCCCTCACGGGAGGAGTCCTCTTCGGTGGGGGATACGGCATCGCTGCAGGCGTGTACAGGAAGCTGGATCTTCAGTACCGCGGCCATGGTGGGCCTCGGCCGGATGGGGACTGGTCGCTTCCGCTCATGATGTTTGCCTTTGTCTGCATCGGCATCGCGACCTGCGCTCTGTACATGGCCGCTGTGTCGTCTTGCGCAAAGAATTTTGGAAAGGGTCGATACAGAGGTTTGGCGCTCGCCACGCCCATTACTTGTTTTGGGTTGAGTCCCATGTGGCTGAGTCAAGCGGGGAGTCGTCTGTTCACTGAGACGCGACCAGATGGTTCCAAGGGAGACTTGGATGTTTTCCGCTTCTTCCTTTTCCTCGCGATTCTGCTGTTTTTTATGGGTATCATGGGGACGTTTACGTTGCGGGTGGTGGACGAGGATGACCTTATCGATGAGGCTATCGAGGAGCTGGAGCAGAGCGGTCTGCTTGATGGAAGTTCGCTGCTAGGCCGGACCAGCAGCTATGGCGGCGTGAGTGCACAGGGTGATGATCTGGAGAATTCGTCGCTACTGGATCCGACAAAGGATGATAAGAAGTGGAAGAAGAACTGGGTTCTCAACGCAGAGACACGACAATTCCTCGCTGACAGGACAATGTGGCCCTTCGCTTTGGCCTTCCTGTTGATGGTAGGTCCAGGCGAGGCCTTCATCAACAATCTGGGTACCATCATTGGTACTTTGACGCCACCAATGTCGGAAGGGCTTGGACATCACACGTCGGCGGCCACGCATGTTTCCATCTTTGGTGTTACAAACACTCTTTCGAGGATCTTCATCGGTACTCTGACGGATCTATTGGCGCCTTCGCCTCAGACTCAACATGTTCAGGTCAGACACGCTCGGTCGGCTGTCAGCGATCGCTTCGCCATCTCCCGCGTTGCGTTCATGGCATTCTTTGCCGCTGTCTTGTCGTTTGGTCTCCTCGTTCTGGCGTCGGGTTTCGTTCAGAATCACTCTGAGCGTTTCTGGCTCGTCTCGGGAATGGTTGGTGCTGGCTACGGTGCCATCTTCAGTCTCACCCCTCTGATCGTCACCATCATCTGGGGTGTCGAGAACTTTGCCACCAACTTTGGTATCATCGGCATGCTGCCTGCCCTTGGCTCTACCTTCTGGGGTCTTGTGTACTCCGCCGTGTATCAGAATGGTGCCAACCACCCTGGGGATGGTGAGTCTGGGGATGGAGAAGGCGATCTCTTCTGCTACGGACAGCGATGTTATGCTGGGACGTACTGGGCAGAGACTATCACGGTTTGGATTGGTATTGGGCTGCTTCTTTGGGCGTGGAAGGGAAGACGTGGTTGGGTACAGCGCGGTATTGTGATTTGAGCATTCTCATGGCGTTTCTGGATAGAAGAGCATACCAGTCGTTGCATCACCCACTGGGTAGGGGGTTTTGTTAGTATAGCATTCGCTTTCTATCATATGGCATCTCATGGGCATATTTAGTTTTTTTTTTTATACAAAGTCACATCCTCCGAAACTCGGTCTTGAAGGTTGCATGAACGGTAGGGGCTTGCACGAACGTTTACCCCAGATTTCTCAACGTCTTGCCGTTGAAGCTGCTGTGTGACCATCTACCATGAAGCTCATTCGCCAAGACCGTTCTATTTCCCCTGTGAGACCAGCCACCTTTGAGGAAAATTGTTAAGGAGGTACATGTCGGTCCTTAATCTTGACTCCGAGAGTTGGCCCGGGCACAGATCAACCCCCGGGAGTTGAGACTTCTTCCCCTGTTCATGGTTCCACTTGAATCATACGAATGGCGCGCGGGGAAACGATAGGAAGGGCCCGGCATCATGCCAAAGAAGACGGGAAACCCGCTTTGTCGGGGCTCACGATGGCGGCCTGGAGGCTCTTATCTTGGTGTTGATGGGTCTGGGGAGGGTTGAGGGTGGAGTTGAGGCGGGTTGATCGTCATGGCCCGGTGGGTTCGTTGTTGTCTCAATGGGTCTGACTGTGAAGGGTGAATTTGGATCTATGACTGGGAAGTTGGGTAATGATGGGTAAGCCTCTGAGGTTGAGTGGATGTTGCCGATACGAAACTTTCAACGGGTGAACGGGTTCAGCCATTGAGCTTGCATCTGTATTCACGAGTCATGAGGCGATTTGAGGCTTGCTGCACAACTTGTCTTACTGCTGCATGCCAGCTAGCTACGCTATTTGGATGTTCAGGCAAGCTATGCGTTCTTCAGTTCCTATCTACCTACAGGGCTTGACAAGGGGATAGAAGCGGTAGTTCTTATTGATACGTATTTTTACCCAGCAGAGAACATCAAATCTTTGACAAGAACTAGGGTTGACATGCCATTGTGGCAACGTTCAGCTTTCGGAGCTGTCAGAAGATGATAGGGGATTAGTAGCGGTGATATTGGACTTGCAGTTACATTCAACTCCAAGAGGCATGGCCTCCCGAGGACTAGACCCGGGTCTATCACGACGCAAGATGATATCTTCAGATCAATCATCTGTCAAAGCAAGGTTGGCCCTAGCATCCGCTTCCCTGAGCCGGTAGTTTGCATCGTCTGTTGGTCCCATCCATCCTTGCGCAAAGTGGCGATGTGGATTTGTTTACCCCGGACTCAACTAACCTTGTTCAACGAGGCCATGATTTCTTTTACGTAAATTTTTTTGTTTCCCCAGGATTGTTCGCTAAATGTTGCCAGGTGAGCAACCAACAACTCGGCATGGGTTACTAATGAGAAGAGTAGCATCACGAGGAGAAACGAAATGATTGTGACAGATGGTCAATTGGTATCTAGTAGTTGACAGGTAGTCTCTAGTCTTCTAATAAGCATATCGGAAGTTGGGGTTCTCAAAGTCTGTGAGATCCTGAAGAGCAGCATTCTCATCCTCGATGACTGGGCCCTGGGCATCACGGAGCTTGTTCCTTCGGATGAGAACGTAGCGGAGGATGAGGGCGATGAGGACTTGGCCGGCGACGCAGCCGATGATGAGCTTGCAGCCGGTTTGGTAGATGGGGGCTTCGGAGCCGAGGAAGCCGTGGGGACCGATGATGTTGCCGATACAGTAGGCCTTGACTTTTGTTGGTATTTGGAGATTGGTTTGAGGGGTTGAGGACTTACAAGGAAGACAAAGGCTGTGGCGGTTGTTCGCTTGGTGTAGCCGCCGACGTTGGAAGCGGGCATTTGAAGGGCGACAACAAGAGCACCAACGAAGGAAGCGCACTGATTACGGGTTAGAATAGGAGGTTCAAGGGTCAATCGAGAGTACTCACAATGTAGTAACCAGCAAGAAGACCTCCCTTGTTGGTTCGGGGAAGCTGCCAGAACAGAGTCACAGCAACAAGAGTGGGCATCAACCACACAATCATGACAATAGTTCGCACATTCTTGAAGCGCGAGGCAAGATAAGGACCAGTAAAGTCAAAGACAACCATGCAAGCACCATAAGGAATACCATACGCGGTAGTCAGAAGAGGATCCTTGGTGAAACCCTTGACGATGAGCTTGGAAAAGTTGGCGATACCACCGTTGATGACCTCGTTGAGAAGAGTAAAGAAGAAGAGAAGCCAGATCTGAGAGTCGCAGAAAACTTCCTTGATCTGGTTCCACTTGATCTTTCGGTTAAAGACACCGGTGCGGTTACGTGCGCTCTGGGCGATGAGCATGGCTCGTTCCTCGACTGTGAACCTCTTGGCTGTGAGGATGTTGTTGGGGAGGTAGAAGAAGAGGAGGATGCCCCAGCAGACGGTCAGACCACCGCAGAGAACGTAGATGATACGCCAGACGTCCCAGCCTTTAGCTTGGCCGACGCCGTAGAAGAGGATGCCGCCAAACATGCTGCCCACGCCGTTGAAGCAGTAGAAGAGACCGGCTCGGGAAGGTTGGGACTCGCCACGGAACCATTGGGAGACGATGAGCATGAAGGCGGGTGTGATGACGGCTTCAAAGGTACCGAGGAGGAATCGGCAGACTGCGAGACCGGCAAAGTTTTGGCAGGCTGCTGTAAGGCAGAGGATTGTGCCCCAGGTGATGACGAAGGAGCTGACCACCGTGCCGGTGGGGAGGCGCTGAGCGAGGTAAGAGGCTGGCCATTCTGCAAGTAGATAGGCAAAGTAAAAGATTGAAGCCATCCAGCTGTATTGATCACTGGTCATGCCAGTAGAAGTGAACAGGTCAAAAACGGCAGAATATCCGAGTGCCTGCTTGTCGATGTACTGGAGGAGATAGGTACCGCAGAGAAGAGGCATCAAAGTCCAGTCGACCTTTCGACGCAGCTTCTTGAGGGCGTTCTCATCAGACATGAGCTCGTGAAGGCGAGAGTGGGCGATTCCATGATCTCTAAGGAAGATTTCTGCTTCGTCGAGATCTGAGATGGTTCCGGCTTTGAGATCTGCCTCGACGTCATCGTTGTCAATGATGGCGGGCTTCTTGTCGACCTCGATGTCTTGCATCTTTGTATCGGCCATGATTCAAGTTTGGTCTGTTGAGAAGGTTGTTTGAAGAGGAGGAGGAGGTTGCCTGTCTTCTCAATTGGCAAGAGATGAGAGCGAGGAGCCGCCCTTTTTGTGTTCGAATGGACCCATGAGGGGGGGCAGACGAGTTCAAACCCCAGACAACGAGGCTTAATCCGGGGAAAGGGCATGGTTCCACTGATAGCAGCCGGGAAAGGTGGAGTTTGAAAGAGATACCGCTAAGTTGGGGATAAGACGAGGAGGGGGACGGAGATAGCGGCGGGGGGTGGTAAGTACAGTCGTATCTGGAGACTTGAGAGAACAGCAGGGGTGTGGCCTTGGCTTTGGTAGAAGTGTCAAGCCTCCGGACTCCAGATCAAGGTGCGAAGATGAGATATGGAGATGGGAATAAGACGTATCTAGAACGGTGATAAAAGGGTCAGACTAGGGAATTGTAGGAGATGCTCTGGCAAATGATGACTCCTGAATAGGCTATCTATGTATCAGATGATGTTCGAGTTTGGCGTTTCTTGGCAGCTGATCGGATGTTGAGGTAGAATCCGAAAGTTGATGATGATGATGGAAGAGGCTACGATGGTTAAGGAGGATGGAAATACACGGCTTGAGATGGATATACTCGGGGAATCAACTTGGTATACACACATGGGCATCGTTTGGGATAGTTTTGTATTCCCCCTTGAATTTAGGGATATTGCTAATCTTCACCCAACCAACCCCAACCAAACACCTCGCTTCAACTCAACTCCATACTCACAACAACAGTAACAACAGCAACAACACTCAAACTCCTCTATACTCTCGAACTCCAGACCTTCTTTCCTCCGAACCAAGTCTCCTTGACTTCAGCCTTGAGAAGCTGAGTTGCCTCCCACTGCATGTCCACCACGATGATATCGGCGATCTTTCCAACCTCGAGACTTCCTACACGATCATCCTGGAATACACTCTTTGCCGCTCCAGCTGAACCAGCGACGACAGCTTCACAGACTCCTAGACGGAAATTCTCGTTGACTACCTCTTCGCACTCTGGCTCTCGGGCTGATCGACGGGTTGTGGCGACGTAGATGTTGTGAAGAGGGTTCCAGGGCGCTGTTGGGCTGTCGCTGCCTAGAGCTAGGAGAGCTCCAGAGTCTGCGAACTCGCGGTATGCAAAGGCTCGCTTGCAACGGTCTCCGATGAGACGGGGCCAGGCGCGGAGGATGGCTGGGTCGGCGTGGACAGGTTGGATGGATGCTGTGAGGCCGAGCTTGCCGAGACGCTTTGCGTCTTCAGGGGATGCCACCTCGAGATGCTCGATCCTATGTCTACCACCGGCCTTGCCGTACTTTTCAAGCATGTCCACCGCCATAGTGATGGCAGCGTCTCCGATGGCGTGAAGAGCAATCTGAAGACCGGCGTCTGAAGCTTTCTTCACCACAGGCTCGAGATCCTCACGGGTCCAGATGGGAGGTGGTGATGGGGCTGTGGCGTACGGCTCTGAGAGGTAGGATGTGCAGGCGTCGATGATGCCGTCGCAGATGATCTTGATACCCGCGATGCGCAGATCAGGAGACTTCTCCTTGTTGTACTTGGCCGCTAACTCGATGGCTCGGTCGACTTGACGGGCTCGCTCCTCTGCTGTGTCGGCTGGCTTGATGATCCAGTAAGCCGTGATGCGCATGGATACATCTGGGTGACGGATCTTGAGCTCGGTGAGGGATTCCCAAGCTGCTTCATCCATGGCCATCTCGATGAGGCCTGTGTATCCGGAGCTATTATAGGCTTCGAAAGCTGCGAGCATACACTCGATGCGGTCCTCACTTGTGGCTACTGAAGCCTGGTGAGGCCACACGATGGATAGCACTGAGCCTTCACTCAACACTCCTGATGGTCTACCCTGCTCGTCTCTCTCGATGATACCACCTGGGGGATCCGCCATGTCGGCCACCTTCATCTCTTCCAAACCCGCCGAGTTACACCACGTCGAATGCATATCCTTCGTATCGACATAAATAGGCCGAGAATCAATCGGATCAAGCAACTTGGCAGTGACACCGTCGGGAGTCATGGAGTGCATCCACCCCTTTGCCATAATCCTAGGCACATCCGGGTTCGACTTGGCATAGTCTCTCAAAGTGTCGAGGATGTCGTCTAGGTTCTTGCAGTGCTCGAGTCCAACCTTGCGAAGAGACTGGCCTAGGAGGAGCAGGTGCATGTGGCCGTCGATGAAACCTGGGAGGATGGTCTTCCCCGCTAGGTCTTGGACTGTCACGTCGGGACCGGTGAACTTGGCCGAGAGCTCATCTTTTGTGCCGATGGCTTGGATGATGCCGTCTTTTACAAACATGCTCTCGGCAAACGTCGGCTGGTCAGCGAGGCCGGCCTCGGACCTGGTGAGGATGCTACCGTTGATGAAGAGGGACGCCGCCATGGTGAAGGATAGTGAGGTTTTGAGGTGAGATTACAGTGACTTGAGTGAACAGCAGAGCTTCAGCTACTTGTACTCGTGATCGTATGTTTGCTATTTGGGCCTCTCCGGCTGCGGCCCGGGTTTGGTTTGCGCCATGCAGGAGTGCCCCCTCAAGGGTGGGTAGAGCCATCACACGTGCCTATCATTGCTGTGATGCCCGTGGTGGTGTGGAGGCTTTCGCGCGGGGAGCTACCGAGGGAGAAGGTCGAAAAGGGTAGTGAGGTGCAGGCGCTGAGGGACGAGGTAGTTTGAGGCCTGATAAAAGAGGACGTGGTCGTGAGATACTAATACGTGGTGTTTCTCAAGTGGTGTTTTTACGAGGCTGACTTTTTATCAAGAACATATCTTGAGAACCAACTTCAATAATCTTCCTCTATTCCCGTGTCTCATCCTCATTCTCCGACTACTGCCAAGCCCACAAAAAAAAGCAAGGCCTTGACCGAGGCCGTGGGATGCCCACGACTCCACACAACCAAGCTCCAAGTTCACCGAGTGTGGGGGTCTACGGAGGATTTTGTGGATGGTAAAATTTGCCGGGACCGGACTCGAACTCGAACTCGTGGGACCCCTTGAACTTTGTTACACAGACATTTTGTTTGAGGGAAATCGATTGGATGGTTGTTACTAAAAGATGGGGGCTTGGAAAATTCGCTCATGAGAGATGATCTTATCAGATGCAAATGTCATCATGAGAGCCGTGAGGATCCAGTCTTCTGAGGGTAAAGAGCCCTACTCTGCGACTAACCCTGCGCCTTCATCTGCACTGGTGCTTGAAAGAGATGTTCCCGTTCCAGAGTTGAAACCTGGACAGGTCCTTGTTCGTGTTCATGCTACGACCGTGACTCGCGATGAGCTCACCTGGCCTGAGTCATACCATCATGAACTACGAATTCCCGGGTACGATTTTTCTGGGGTAGTTGAGAGGGTTAATGAGGCGGGGAGGTTTAAGATTGGGGATGAGGTGTATGCTATGGTTAGTACAAAGAGAGGTTCTACTTGGGCTGAGTATGCGATGGCGGAAGAAGATGAGTTGGCTTTGAAGCCGAAGAATTTATCTTGGGCTGAGAGTGTTACTGTTCCTCAGTGCGTTGACGGCGTGGCAGGCTTTGTTTGTTCAAGCTGGCGTGCCAGAGCCGGACTTTGACGCTGCGGCAAAGGTATCGACTGGACGCACTCTACTCGTTACGGGATCATCGGGCGCAGTTGGATCATATATCGTCCAGCTTGCTGTTTACGCTGGTCTACAAGTCATCGCCGCATCAAGTTCCACGGAGCGAAACGACGAATTCCTTCGATCGCTTGGAGCACACGAAGTTGTCGAGTACGAAGAGCTAAGCATCGTCAAGCGCTCATTCGACATTGTCATCGACACAGTCGGTGGAAAACCACTAGCTCAAGCATGGGATCTCGTGACGGACTCTGGGAATCTCATCTCTGTGGACTCTAGCAGCTTTAATTTTGCCAAGATGCCACCCGTGGGAAAGGAGCATGTCAAGGCTGTTTTTTTCATCGTTGAGCCTTCTGGGATGCAGCTGGGGAAGCTGGCAAAGGCGTTGGAGATGGGGTATGTGAAGCCTTTTTTGGCGGAGACGTTTCCGATTGATGAGGTGAGGGTGGCTTATGAGAGGGCTAGTGGGAGGATGGATAAGAGGGGGAAGGTTGTGTTGAGGTTGTGAGTGTGGTGAGGCTGTCTTCATGGGATTACAAAAGTTTGGTTGGCGTTTACTTAAATTGTATAATATGCTAATTGTAATAATAAATGATTTATGAATCAATGATCGAGCACGTTTCATATCATCGAGAAATGGTCAAGATGCTGTCTTGGTGTTGTGTTGCTTTGGAAGTTGGCGCTACCCTGTAGTCTCACGAGTCAATGGTGAAGATGGTTGTATGTGATTAGCGAGCAACCACGAGCTGCTGCAATCTTCTGAAGTAGGTAGTATATATGAGTCAATGGATTCTTGGTCGGGATGCCACTCAATTAATGTTCGTGCTATTATGGTACCGCAACTTGCCATGCATACCGAGCCCAAGCACCGAGGACTCCGAGTTTCATCACTAAGCTGAGTCAGTGATGATCATCCAATCCGGCATCGGCATGATACTATACAAAGCCAAGGAATATTTAGGATCGCTTTATTTATCGTAAGACCTAAACTAGCATTGAACTTGATGTAAAAGTGTTGCAATACGGGAGGGGCTGAGTATCTGCCTAAGCATAGCTCAATGGCGGAGCACTCACAGGTCAATTCACGGCGTGAGTGAATGCCCGCTTACAACATCTTGATCAACGAATAAAGAAGCTCTTGATGATCCATCATAGGCTCGTAGGGCTGACGTTTACAACGTCGTAAGCATCAATTCACAAGGACCTTCAATTGCCAATCAAGATCAAACTTATAAGTTCAATTACTAGGGGTATTTACTCCGAGACTCGTTATAAACGCGTAAGCCAAAAAAACAAGTCCAACCATTCCTAAAAATTCACGCTTCCACCACACATTAATCCTTTCATAGGAGTGCTACTGAATAGAGTTAGCTTCTGAGTCAAGTCCACATGCTTTTTTGCTAGTGATTACTGACCTGCCCGAGCTTCCCATGACTTGTACGGATCAGATGGCTTCTTTGTGGGATCTACGGATCCTTCGAGCTTCATCTTGAGCTTTTCCTTGAGACTTCGCTTTGGGGTAGGTGTCTCGAGGTCTTGTTGGTTTGTTAGATGGTGATGGTGATGAGGATACGATGGGGAACTGACTTGGCTTGGACATTGTTGTGGGCTTGGTTGTGTCAACGAGTGTTGTTTCGGAGACGTTGGTCTTGGTGTAAGACTCGGAGGAGAGTTGATGCGACATGGTGAATGTGTGTACGTGATGTTTGTACTCTGTAGAGTGTAGAGTAAAGTATTGTATTGATGTCTTGGACTGGAATCTCTACCATCTGGACGAGGCATCCACGTCTATTTGTACTTTCAACCCTACTTCACATTTGTAATCCTGCAGAGCCCCATTGACTGACTCACTACGTGTACGCGTCCTTCTCATGATCCCATCACATCTTGTCAGCTCGGTGCAGAATGCAGAAACTAACGATGTCCGGTGTGACGCACCCTAGCACTTCGGCAAGGCTCACTGAGGTTAATAGGTGCGATGAATCCCTGTAAGCCGAGCTAAAGTGGGGTTCGGCTTCAGTCTCTGGGGTCCTAACCGAAGCCGAGACTGTTGAAGCCGAAGCCGAAGCCGAGTTTTTGTCATGCCGAGTGTGTTCATCCTGAGTGAAGTCAAGCCGAGACCGAGATTTATCATCAACAACTCGGCTTGAAATGGAGGATACTCCCTTGCTTCGTCGTCTTAATGGACGCCCTCAAGCTTGCGACCCTTGTCGAGTACGAAAAGTTGCGTGCGATCATGATCAGCCCGCGTGCTCACGATGCAGGAAGCGAAAAGAAACATGCGTCTACACCGTAACCGAACCAAGGACAGCAAAGAGGCAGCGGCTCCGACCTCCCTCGAGCTCGTCTACAACACCATCACCGTCTGCACCACCTGGGTATCTTGGCTTCACTAGTCACAATGCCGTGTTCGAGGAGACGCGTAATAGTCTGAGTCTTGTTCATGGACCGCCTGTTGAGGTTGAGGCTGGGGTTAGGAGGGGACCGAGGGTTAGGGCTTGTTTGATTGAGATGCCGTTTCCTTTGAGGGAGATGTGTCTCATTGTTCTTAGGAATCTACCCAAGCCGAATGATGATGTTTTGGCGCATCGGTTGCATTGTCGGGCCGATGACTGGATCATTACCTGTGTCAAGAGGACGATTGAAGCGATGTATGAGTGTTGGGGTGAGCATCTCAACAGTCGAGATGACATACAGCTTGAAGAGATGGGACTCGCCATTTGCAACAATACCGCCAGGCCTGTCCACGATGCGAATATTGGCGGAGCAGAGTGGATGGATCAGTTCTCGGGTTCGAATATTCGTTGGGAATCGCTTGGGTTGATCTGGACGTATTGGGATGGGTCACCTGGGTCTAACCCGCAGAACATCGTCTCGTGTTTGGGATATTGCATTGAACTCACGAGGCATTTCACTACGGGGAATGATGTGTTGCTTTATCTTTGTTATCGGAGAGCAACGATTGAGTCTCTGATAACAGGAGATGCTGGTATGTTTACTGGACGCTGACTTGGGCGATGCTGACGTCGATAGGTCTGTTATGCTGGCGATATCACGCAGATACCGTCTCTTTGATGACCTTCCTAGGACTCCACGCAGGATATGACAACCCGAATTACGTCCCGACGTTGAGCACAGAGAATAAACGTCGAATAGCCGCCCGCATCTTTACAGTCGACAAAGTCCTGGTTTCATTCACAGGACGACCACCTCTTCTCGGCCGTCGCTATTTCTCGACTCCTCTCCCTCTGGATATACGAGACGAAGAATTGCTTGCCGATCAGGAAACGCTGATGCGCGCGGTGCAGGCGTTGGATGAGAATGGGTGGAATAGAGATGGCGAGTTGCACGATGCTACTCTTACGCGGGCTCGTGTGCAGATTGCTGTTATTAAGGATGAGATGTTGGAGATTGCGCTTGAGAATAGTTCCAAGGTGTCTATCAACACTCTTCTGTAAGTTTATTTACCTTGGGTGTTATGGATTTGCTGACAGGAATAGTGAGGTGAAAGCCCGAGCTGAGAGAACTGTAGACCAGTTCCCTCAATCTCTCATCTACCGCACCGAGGATTTGAGCGATCCGGATGCTGATATAGAGACCATTTACGCGAGGATTCTTGTTAGGCTGGAACATCTTCAGAATCTCTTCTTTGCGGAACGATTGTTGTTGCGTCTTGGACGTGTGGATGATAGCCGGTTGCTTGTCATCAGCTTCGAGATGGTGACGCTTACGCTTGTGTTTTGGACGCATCAGGATCGGTTTGCGGGAGTTAGACGGGACTTTGAGTGGCTGGTAAGTCGTTTCCTGTTTTATTGAACTAAACTGACTGTCTAGTTAATGGCCTACGCTGCTCCCGGAGGAGGCATCCTCTGCCTCGAACTCCTCCGTCCGACATTCCACGGTACACATCCAGATTGTCCCAAACTGAGTCGGTCAGCGATAATACAGAAACTCAGCCTTCTCATCGGATTCCTCGACTGGGTTCGGCCTCCAGCTCCAAACGCTGATCTCTGTGCCGACTGCAAGGCCGTCATCCAAGGTGTTCTGGATCATAATCTCAATGCTCCCATCGCGGGCGGAGGAGCTCTAGAGACGCTTGATTGGGAGTTTCCGATGCAGCTTGATTTCAACTTTGATCTTCTCGATACTTTCGATTGGCTACGTGCAGAGTAGTCTATTCTGTCTCTAGGAACTTTTGTATGGCTGTGTTGGTTTCTTCTGGCCGTTCTAGGTGTATCCAGTGACCGGCATCCAACTTGACAGTTTGAAGATTGGGAGTCCATGATGCGAGCATCTGCTGCTGCTGGATCATGGATTGTTCAGGTTCTTGAGGAACCACAAAGAGCACAGGCTGGGAGATTTGGAAATCTTCAAAGCCCTTCTCGTCTGCTGCGAAGAGATTGTCCATCCACATGCGATACCACCTCGATGCGCCCTTGTATCCATCCAGCACTCCAAATGCTCTCAGATGCTCCTTTTGAAGATCGTCCGTGTACCACGGTCCAATGGGGAGCCTGCGGTCTTCGGTAACGAATTGCTTCATCTTGCTGAGAGGATGGAACCACTCATCCCACGCCTCTCGATCGCGACAGAAGATGAGGCTCATTGCAGCTTTAGCATTCTTTTCCAAGATTGAAGGTGTAGTCGAGTCGGCTATCCATGGGATATATCCAAGCATCTCAAATCCTAGGTATTCCTTGGTCATCTTATTGATCATTTCGACGTCAAATGGCGTCCCTAGTTTTGGAGGTCCAACGGTGAGAAAGATGAGGGATGTCCAGCGGTTTGGATGATATGCTGCTATACGTGATAGGATCGTGGCGCCAAAGTCGTGGCCGATGCCGACGACTTTTTGCAGGTTTAGGTGGTCGAGGAGCTCAATCAACTCATCGCCCATTGCCTTCAGGCGGTATTGATGCATATCGGTTGGCTTACTACTGGAGCCGTATCCAAGGAGATCGGGAGCCAAGATTCCGTATCCTTCTGATGAGAAATGGTGAATCTGATGGATCCAATCGCTGAGCGTGGATGGGAATCCATGGAGTAGGAGGAGCATGGTCTCTCGAGATGTCGGCTGGATGTGAATGTAAGAGTACGAGTTGCCGCTACGAGTAGCGAATGATTCACGTTGAGGTAATTCGAGAGCCATATTGAATGCTAAAGTTCAAGATGATGCTTGAGTGAACTTGGGTGCGTGGTTTCGTTTCGGAGCATTTATACTTGGGCGGACAGTTTTCGGCTACATTTTGTTGTCGTTTGTGGAGGCTTACATGGACGCTGTCACTGGATGGATGACGACAGTGAGCACCTTCAAGGCATTTGATCATCTGCTGAACTCCTCAACGGCGATTGTGAGATGGCGCCTGAGTTGAGCTGAAAAGAACCTCACTCAACGCGTCGAATGCGAATAACGCGATAGCAAGACGCGTTCAAGATAATTAAAGACACCACTAAGAGTCAGTAACATACTTGTCGTAAACCTCGGCATAAAACTTGCGCCCATTCTCGCGATGACTTCGTATCTTGGTCCTCAACTGCGTCTCACCCCAAGTATCATACTTGCCCGTAACAAACGGCGCGTCAATCGACCTCGCCTCCCCAGACTCATCACCAGCACCAAACTTTGAGAAATGCCCCGCTAAAGAATCCAACGCCTCATCTCTGGTGAGACTGCGCCGCACACCTTGGAAAAAAGGTACGCTGAAGCGTTCGCTGGAACTTGAGAGAACGCGATGCGTTGTCGCTTTGCAGACTCCGTTTGTTACGACTTCGAATGCTTGGCCGATGTTTACTACGAATGTTCCTGGGATTGCGGGGGCTTCGATCCAGGAGCCGGCTTTGTTTAGGACTTGGAGGCCTTTGACTTCTGGGGATGCTTGGAGGAGGAATGTCCACCACCCGGAAGAGTCCTTGTGGGGACCGACGCCTTGGGTGTTTTGTCCGTCGGAGGCTGGATAGTGGACTAGTTTGAGACGGTGTTGATCTGAGAGATAGGAGAAGAATATCTCATCTGGGAGATCGAGAGCTTTTGCTACTAAGCGGAGGAACCTCTCCCCTAGCTTGGTCAATTCTTCAATGTAGCGCTCTACCACAGGTCGTAGCTCTGGCAAATCAGACGGCCACTATAAAGTCAGTGCTTTTGAACCCATTGGGGATACGAAGTACGCGACAAACTTGGTTCGGACCGCGTAACCCATCGTACAAAGGCGAACCCTCGGGAGCTTTGTTGAGTTCAGTAGCCAACTCAACCTGCTCCCTCTGATCACATCTGCCGGCCGTGGTCTCTGTCCCCGCTGCGCTGTAACCGAGGAAATGAGGCGACTTTTCCAGTGCGATTTCCCGTTTAGCGTGCTCGGGGAGGGCAAACAGTTTGGGGAGGACGTGTACGAGATTGTCAATTACGGATTGGGGAACTCCGTGGTTGGACACGTAGAGGAAGCCGACGTCGGTTAGGGCTACGCGGAGGGGTTTTAGGATGACATTTTCGTCTAGGGAGAGGTCGAGGATTGGGAGAGTGGTGAAGTTGTGAGGAGGCATATTTTATGGGAGGTTTGTAGAGGTGAGTTTATTGATGGATGAGTTAGAGAGCCCGTGGCGGGGTTTGATGGTATTCAGAGCACGCAATAATTGGACGCCATGTTGCATACGGGAATGGCTTCAACACCAATGAATAGCTTCATGTTGTGTGTGATACAATTGAGATTAATTCAACAAATTGAGACAAGAAATTCAGCAAATGACACAAGACGGAATATCCCATGCCACTAATACCCGATAACGAGCCTCGGCCTACAAAGCCCCCAAAGCCGTCGGGTTGTCGCAATCTTGACTCGCCGACAAGGGTTGACATAAGGTAATTGGTGTGGCGTGGGGGGAGGCGCTATGACGCAGGGCATATTCACCACTGGACACCCTCTAAAAAAAACAAGGAATCTTCAAGGCAGAAAGGTAATCTCTTGTGGCGTCCATCCATTTCATCTCCCCTTTCCCCTTCCCGCTGCCTGCTTCTGTCCAAGAAAGAAATGATGGCGAGGGAATAAACGCCATGGGATGAGAATGGCACCACTAAGATGGAGAAAAGACTAGAAATGCGCGCATGTCACAACGAGAACGAATGTAGCCCTAGGTAAGCTTAGCCTTTTGTGCTAAACACGGACTGGTCAAGAAGACAGGGATGGAAGGAAGAGGCACGGGTAGAGACTTTTCCCAAGAGATTTGATGGAATGGCGCGGCAAAAGCAAAAAGCATGGTTCGACTGGCGACCTGAACCAGTTAAGATGCCACTGCTACCGTATCTAGATTTAGAACCCCTATGTAAGGTACGGGTACGTAACCTGTCAGACATTTCGGCTCTGCGCAGGTCATGTAACCGCCGAGATGGAAAAAGTGTGTAAGATCTTTGTTGGGGGACGGGAAGGGGACTGGACCCCCTATTCTGGAACACGCGTACAAAACACAAGTTTTTTTCTGACAAGGGCCCAATCCAAAAAGCTCGGTGACCACTGGGGTACGCATCCGCGCTAAGGGACTCCTCCTCCCCCCCCGGGGACCAGAATTTGAAGCTCCGAGCAAGGGGGAGGGGAAAGTGGGCTTGCGCTGAGGGAAGGGGGCGCAGTTTCGTTCTCTTGTCCGACGGATTTTCGTACTCTTCTCGCAAATCTCGCATCTCGCATTCAAAATTGGCTTTTCGTTATACAGGGGGTGGAAAGGGAAGTTTATACACGGATTAATGCACGTTACGCGTATGCAGGGTCGTCAGCTCGGTGAGAGTGAAAAAAAGCTTCGCCGCTTAGTGAGACCAAGGTTTCTTTCTGATCCACTGCTTGAATCGTGTGAACAATTCCTCTTGAGAAAGCAGGAAGGTAGACACACACACAAACAGAGTCATGTCGCTTTAAGCTCTCCTTCTAGAAATCCCCCCCTCTTCCAACTGCGCCGTCTGGGGGACAGTCTTGGCTGCTGCTACGCCGCCCCCCTGTCGGAATCTAGCTTTTGGTGTCCCCGGGCGGTGGGCTTGTTCGATAGACTCGCAGCCTACCCACAAGCCACTGCCGGTCTAGACCAGCTGGAGGTAATCCGCCCGGTGCATCCCTCGTTTCAGGGTCCTGTATCCTTCCCCTTCTCCACGTGGAGCCAATCCTCTCTCTCCTTGCCAATTGAGTGTGGTCTGGGCGAACCTGGTTTCCTGCCTTGACTCTAAACGGGGAGGAGAGTCCGTTGGTCTTTGCTAGCTGTACGCCCTCGAATCTCCTGCTCCTTCGGGAAAGGGGGGAAAAGGGAAGGGGGACACGACGACGATGCTCATCTCCCGGGTGAAAAAGAGATTTGCTCACACACGCCCCCCAAGACCGTGACGCGCCATCGTTCGAGGCGTAGGCTCGATTGGCTTGAGTGTCTCTTGGTTTTTGCGAGCTGCGCCGTTCTTTAGCCATGGCACACTAACCCCCCTGGACGGGGGCAAATGGCTCCAGAGAGGAATACATATCGTGGGAGGAAGCCGGCTTTCTTTGGGGTTTGCTGGTTCTGGTGAGCTTCTGTTCCCGATTTGTGCTCAGTTTTGTGCAACCTGGACGAGACACATACTCTCCTTTTGTCCCTTTCTGTTTTTTTTCGACGTCGACCTTTTCCTCCCGAATTATTTCACAATCGAAATTCCATTCCTTCGGTCGAAAATATTACCTGCGAGAATTACACACGAGTCGAATTGCGATATAATCTTGCGAAAATGGGTCGCGACCAGATCTTGACCGCCCGAAAGGTCGAGGGCATGATCGCCGATGGACACACTATTGTCATTTACGAGGATATGGTCT
This sequence comes from Fusarium sp. AF-6, assembly GCA_003947015.1. Lineage (NCBI taxonomy): Eukaryota > Fungi > Ascomycota > Sordariomycetes > Hypocreales > Nectriaceae > Fusarium > Fusarium sp. AF-6. The sequence continues at coordinate 26,251 of NKCJ01000094.1, read as the reverse complement.
TGAAGCTTGATGGCTGGATGGATAAGCATCCTGGTGGAAGATTGGCTATTCTTCACATGGTGGGAAGAGATGCCACGGACGAGATCAAAGCGTACGTTTATACAAACCCTGTTGTTGTGGTGGTGGTGGTGGTGTTGAGGCTCAAGTTGAGGTTGAAACGTACAACACCTGATTGGACTGGACTGTTGTATCCGTTTCCGAAAACCTGGGACAACACGTTTTTTTATTCCCTTATGCGGGGGAGGGATACATTTATTTCTATTCTAAGATTCCTAACGATTTCCGGAATAGTTATCACTCGGAAGCGACTCTAAGGTCCATGAGGCCCTATCGGATCGGCCGGAAGCAAGGGTCTTGGGTCAACCGCACACCACCAATAAGAGGCGGCATCTTTCGCAAAGAGGCAGACCATCTGATGCCGTCAGACTCGAGCGTTGCGTCATGCAGTGGTGCTTCGGACACGGACGAGAGCGTCGACGACAGCTTGAGCTCAGCCTCTTCCATCTGCAGCTGCAGCGGTGATGATGTTACGCACAAGGACTGTGGGCTTCACAACCGGATGGCCCGGAAGCCTTCGGCAAAGGATATTAAGCACTCTGCTACGCTGAGGGTGGCCAATGCTGCTATCTCTCGGGAGATTGAGCGGGATTCTGCTACGTATCCTTCTGTTAACCCTGAGGTTCAGAAGGATATCGCTCGCAAGTATCAGCGTCTTCACCAGAGGATTCACGATGAGGGTCTCTACAACTGTCCGTACATTGAGTATGGCAAGGAGATGATTCGGTACACGACCTTGTTTACTCTGTTTGCCGTCTTGTTTTATCACCAGTGGTATATCACGTCGGCCGTGTTTCTTGGTTTGTTCTGGGTATGTGATCACCATCTCGACTTGTGTGGTCTGACTTGCTAACTGTTGCAGCATCAAATCATGTTTACTGCCCATGACGCTGGCCATTTGGCTATTACTTCCAACTTTGTGGTTGATACCCTGATTGGAATGTTCATCGCCGACTTTTGCTGTGGTCTTTCCATCGGATGGTGGAAGAGTAGTCACAACGTTCACCATCTTGTCACCAACCAGCCTGTAAGTCAACATCAACACACCATCGAAGCTTGACTCTTTACTGACATATTCAGGAACACGATCCCGATATCCAAAACGTCCCTCTCTTTGCTACCTGTCCCTCTTTCTTCAAGTCTCTTCGCTCGACTTACTACAACTTCACCTTTGTCTGGGATGCCGCCGCCGATTTCCTTGTTCCCTACCAAAAATTCACTTACTACCCCGTCATGGGCATCGCCCGCTTCAACCTGTACCTCCTCTCTTGGCTTCACGTCCTTTCGGAAATGTCATCTTCCCTCGGAAAGAGCAGGGCTTGGTGGATTCGACCTACCGAGATCACCTTCATGGCCTGTTACTGGTTCTTGTTTGGATACTGTCTCCTCTGGCGTTCACTTCCCGACTGGACTACCCGAGTCATCTTTGTTCTCGTCTCGCACATTGTCACCATGCCACTACATGTGCAAATCACTCTTTCTCACTGGGGCATGTCAACAATTGACCTCGGCGAGAGCGAGTCATTCGCCCAGCGTCAACTCCGAACAACCATGGACGTCGACTGCCCAGCCTGGCTTGACTTTATCCACGGCGGTCTCCAGTTCCAAGCCGTGCACCACCTGTTCCCCCGAGTTCCCCGACACAACCTCCGCAAGGTTCAGTTCATGATCCGCGAGTTCTGCAACGACACGGGTGTTCCCTACTCGATCCTCAACTTCACGGATGGTAACCAGAAGGTCCTGGGCCGGCTCCAGGATGTGAGCGATCAGCTTAACATTATGCTCAAGTGTCAGAAGCACATGGCTGAGACTGGCGAGAGCGGGCTGCATTGAGTGTGTGTGTGTGTTTGAGGGTATAGACTTACTAGACCTAGATGGCATAGATTTGTTTTGTTAGAATTGAAGCGTGTTTTTCTTTCGAGGTCTTTTATGCATCACTTTTAATGGTGTATAGTGATGTTTAGGTAGGTTACTTGTGTTTCAGCCACTTGGTCTAGACGTATAAGAAGTGTGTTCACTATTCTTCACGCTGCCCCGCATCATGCCTCCTTCACAAACATCACCATCGTGAACCACCGTGAATCGCTTCAAAGACAAACATCAACATCACCATGGACCTCAACCAGCAACTAGCAGCCGTTTCGAGAACCGTTGAAAAGACGACCCTCGATTCTGGAGACGAAGGTCGCATCATCACCATCAGCCAAACTTTCGACATTGATGTGTCGAGTCTTTGGGAAACATGCACAAAGCCAGACAAGATCAAGCAATTCTTCTCTCCCGTCTCGGGTGACCTCTCCGTCAACGGTCGCTTCCAAGTCGAGAACAACGCAAGCGGTACAATCGAGAAGTGTATCCCACCTTCCAACTTTCGTGTCTCTTGGGAGTTTGGCGACAGCACCAGCTGGGTCGAGGTTCGTATCTATCAAGTTAGTGAGGCTCAGTCTCGCCTTGAGCTATCGCACACGGCGCCCGTCAGTAAACATTGGGAAGAGTATGGTGCTGGAGCTGGAGGTGCTGGATGGGAAATGTCGTTTGCTGGACTTGCGTATCATCTTATGGGTGTCAAGGTTGGGCCGGAGTGGTTCGGTCAGGATGAGACAAAGACGTACTTGGCCAAGTGCAGCGAGGCTTGGGGAGAGGCTGCTGTGCTCGGAGGGGAGGATCCAGAAGTTGTTAAGGAAAGAGTTGAGCGAACGACCAAGTTTTATGTGCCCGGTTGAATTGAGTTGGCCCAGTAGATCTCTTCTGCTCGGCTTCTCGCTCTGCACGCAAATTGAGCTTTCAGATGATCGGCAGACGGTTACTGATGGTACAGAGTAAGAATGTTTATTATTATCTTTTTTCTTTTTAAAAAGAAACCTTTGGACAGAGCGATTGGAGCACAGTACCATTGTTGCAGAATCCTACCTGGATCCTGGGAGCTTGTCATTTCTGGTGAGAAATGAACTTCGCGGATGTAATGTGCTCAATTGGGATTAGATATGCTCAAAGAAATCACCATGCAGCCGCCACTTGTTCTACAATCCCAAGCTCTGTTGATGGCGTGCTCTGAGCTCCAACCATTGCTCAACATCAACATCACCACCACTATCACCTTGAAACTCAAGCTCGTCGGCGTCGGCCCCCGAACCGATGTCGAGAATGTCCCTGCCAACCATGAGCTCCCGGAATAACTCATGGACCGTTCTCCAGCGCGAGATGCGCATGCCCGCGTTTCTGAGCCACTGAACGATATCCGTGGTGGTCTCACCAAGAGCTGCTGCCGTGGCTGACCCTCGGGTTTCCGAGTTGTTCAGGTTCTCGTATCGTGCCAACGCTTCTCTAAACATGGTTGTGTGCTCTGTTCTCCCCAGTGTCTCCAAGACATGCCTGCGGAGGTCCTCGCGAAGTTGATAAATTTCTTGCACCTCTTGAAGGATATTCACCTCGCTTTCCCGTTTGCTGAAGAGCATCTCTGCGACATCTGCTCCACTAAGCATTGCGGCCTTGAAGATGGTCTCGGTGACCTGAAAGTTTGTTCCGGGCTTGTCAAGACAACGCCTTAAGGCCTGTGGCCCTCCCTCGATTGCCTGGATGGCTTCCGCTTCAGACACGTCGACCTCCTTGTTGCGCCTGTCAGGAAGAAGTTGATAGACAGGTGGCCTCGAAGCTGATTGTCTCAGGATAGCTTCAGTGATCTGTAGTTTGCTTGTTTCGCTCCGGAGAAAAACTTGGATGGTGGCCGGCGTTCCCCCGTGGATCAGTTCTACGGCCGTCCGCTCTGAAACCTCGAATTCATGTTTCCATCTTCCGAGGTAGAGGCGTTCCATGACTGGCACTGGGACACCAGTCATGTGTCGAATCATATCCCAGCTGGAATATCGCATTTCTGGTAAATCATGTCCATGGTGTCCTCCCCTGCTTCAGCTGCAGCAAGTAGAAGTGACTCCAGGTTGCCAATTTTGTCTGTAAACTCGCCGATGAGAAAACCAAAGGCATCAGATCCTAGCCAAACAGCTTCTCTGAATAGCTTGGGCGCGAATGACATTGGGGTGTTAATTTTGGTCAAAAGCAGAGCCAATGTTGAGTGACCTAGGCTGAAACTGGTCAGCTTGAGAATCTTCTCAGTGCATTTGACTCGCTCTTGTCGTTCCAAGGAGCGTTCAATGTCTTCAGGCTTGTCCCTCCACATCATCTTTTCTTCCAAGCATGCCCCTGCCCATCCAGGGATGTCTTCCTGTAGCTGCTCGATGCGTTGAAGATTGGATAAGGCGGCAAACTGTTTCTCACCGAAGAGATAGTTGCATGTGTCTCTCAGCACTTGGAGTTCGCTTTTGCTGTAGTCGGGTTCGATTGCATCGTTTGTCATGTCCGATGCGATTCCAAGAAGTGCATATACACGGTCCCGAGGGTCTGTAGCTTGACATTCCCGGAACTTCTTGAGCAAGGTCCCGAGAGTCCGGTTCTCATTCCACCAAGAAAATTCTCTTGATGGACCAGGAAAAATGTCGAGAACAGCTTGAGGCTGTTCGTTGATGCTGTGCCCTAGAAGCCATGGGGCGAGGGCGAGGAACCTGGCGTCGATGGTTCCAGCGCTGCATTGAATCCGGGCTCTTTTCGCATTCGCCACCTCTTGGATGATCCACACTCTTGTAAACCAATCCATTCTCGTCAATTCATCGAGTCCATTGACAAGTTGGAGATGAAGCGGCTCTCCAGAGATGTCTCCGCCATGGAGCTTCCCCCACGTCAACGGTGGTCTCTGAACTGCCACGTGTGGAATGGCTGCGAAACAACTTTCTGATAAAGGCGTGCCAGTGTTGCTATTAACAAGTTGGCGTTCTGGCTAGCTGATCCTAGCCAGATGATGACATTGTTGGCGTGTTTGTAGATGCGACCCATGAGTGCAACCTGATGGCCGCGTTCCATAGTATTGGTCTGGTCAATACAAATGGCGTCTGTCCAGAGCGTCTTGTCTTCGTTTCTGTCTCGAAGGTGCTCTAGCGCTTCATGCAAACTAGCCGTGATGTATAGGACTCTGCCATCCACATTGATCATTTCACCAGCATAGCTGTCGCCCCACACATACGAAAGTGCCGAGTACTCCATCAAACTTTCCAGGTCATCTAGATCGTCCTCGACTATACTGCACTGTATAGGATACCCAGTTCCATGGTGAAGCCGTAGGAGACGAAAGGGGGACTTGCCAACGCTGAGAGGTTGGTGGTGGAAGAAATGCCTGAGTCGAACACTCCTGATCAATTCGAATGACATGAGCCGACGTGCTAAGAGCATGGCGTAGACAGAGGTGGCTTTGCTGGAATTCTCTCGCCGTGGAGCAGAAGGGTTTTCTTGGCTTATACTGCAGACGATAGCCAAAGGTAGTCGCGTTTGTAGGTTGGCGGCCGCTGTCTCGAAACACAAGATGCCACTTTCGTGCGCCAGTACCTGGAGGAGCTCTGGGTCGCTCAGTGCTGTGCTCGAGGATCCAACTCTCCCTTTTAGCACTTTGGGCGTTCCTTGTATCAAGTCGAATCGTGATGTAGAATGCTGGGTGCGAGTGGTCTCCTTTGACAAGTCCATGTTCCTGGCTGAATGGAAATTCGTGGGCTCGTTCGAGTGCGCCATTGCAGGCAGATGCTTATCAAGATATGCCTGCCACTCATCGACCTTGAGTAGACAATGTGTCGTCGATGGCCTGACCCACGAAAGGTGGTGGCTTTTGCCAATGACCCATGGTATGAAGAGTTTTTTCACGCCGGGCCTTGTCGGCGTCAAACTGCACAAGCCCAGATTCATAGTCCTGAGGCATTCCAACTACGATGTCGCCGGCTTGTGCCAGTCCCTCGCTGGGTGCTATGGCACCAACTCCAACCAAGAAGCCTGCCCGAATGAATGGATACTCCTTGAGCAAGTCGGGAACCACGCTTGCAACCGAATCTGCAGCACTGGTTTTGCTGAGCCCCGTGACCAGCACAACATGGTGAGGTCCGGTCTGACCAAGAGTATACTCGGCACCGGAGGAGTGAAGGGAGCGTTGGGTGAAGCACTCATCGAGAAGCTTGACGGCTGTCTCGTAGTCGCCTCTCAGAGGCAAGATCAAGGCGACTGGGTAGTGCTCAGGGTCTGTGGACTCCATGACACTGGTGGCTGCCAGGACCACTGGGGATGAGGTGTAAAATACAATGGGGAGCTGATGATCAAGGGAGAATACAAAAAAGCCAAATTGGTGTTGGGCAAGGCAAGAACTGAAGGTGACAACTGCTGGCCGTTGAGGAGAGGAGAGGAAGCATGATGGTATTTAACCCCCTTGGAATATACGGGCATTCAAACAAACGAAAGCCCCAAGTGAGCTACTGACAAACGAAAGAGTCTAAGGTCTGCTGACCCCCATCAGTTCCAAAGACCAGTGCCGTTTGCCAGGCACCTAAGCAGGAGAACAAAGACGGAAACACGTCACATCCCAGGACAGGCCCAATTTTCTACCCGTCGGTGAGAGATAACAATTGGAGAGATGATAGGATCCAGAGATGTGTTCTTTATTATAGTTGAAGCCGGGATAACCGACCTAGAAGATCGATAGGATCCAGTGCGTTTGGTTGACTAGGACAGAAAACTCTCAGAATATAACAGTGTTCTTTTTTGGTTGCTGTGGCTGATGGCTTTTGACATCATTGCAGCCTATAATAAAAACACTCAGAATACAGTGGTTTCAGGTATTGGGGTTTGAAACTGTCATATTTCGATACCGATGGTCTTCTAGGTCGGTTATGCTGGCTTCAACTATAACAAAGAACACATTTCCAATATATCATAGCATCATATCCCGATGCCAACACATCGGCCTTTTTTTCTTCTTAAAGCCTTCCTGCCTCCTGCGGGCTGCATGGATAACTACGTTCTTTGTTATGGCGGCTGGTGGCCTGTTTTGGAGACGTCATCCACGCCAAGAACAAAGAACGAGGAGAGTAGAAATTTTGCTGTGCCTGTTGATACAAGTTGACCAGCGGTGAGGCGATGAGAACGGGAGCGATATGGTAAGTTCTAGACTGATTAAAGGGAGTGTATTGTAGAGTATCTGGCCTAAGCAAGGCAGCCGATCCCAGCTTGGTGGTGCATATAGGGGTGGGTTCATGCACAACGACGTGTTTGCGCACTAATCACGCCTCATCAATCATGGCACTTATACTGGGCGCAGACGGCAGAGATTACGCCATTTCATTTTAAAAACTAGTGCGTGAGTTGTGACAGGCGTTTGTCGCTGGTGATTTGGCTGACGCAGCTACGGAGTAGAGGACCAGATGCCTCCTGGTGGGCAAGACACATGGTGAGGCCACTTGGCTTATGGGGTTTGCTAATGGAAGAATGAACAAGGGGATGATGGGGTAAAAGAAAGCGCAACTGTTTCAATCTCTTGAACTGGTACCTGGGTCTGTCGGGTTAGCTGATGTTAGATGTCAATACAATAAAGAGTGGCGAAGAAGCAGTCTAGGGGTCGTTCTCAAACTTGGAATTAGGCGCCCAGGCGAGTGGCAAGGTCTTGGACCAGGGGAAAAGAGGAAAGTGACTGCTGCTGGCCACATCGGAGTAGCCTCCGAGCAAAAAGCGAAAAAGCGAAGACCATCTCGTCAGGGCTCGCGTTACAGTCAGCCATTTCACCCAGAGCCTCGGACAAGACACCCGGAAGCTCTTCAGAACTGGCACTGGATAGTAGTGGCACCGAACTTTGGAAGCGAAAATTCTCAATCGCGTTCATGTCGGCTCCCGAGTCGATCAGTTGGCGAAGAATCAACGGATAGAACCTAAAGGTGGGAATATATTCAACTTTCTGTCGTCGGTAAGAGAACAGATTTTTGAATATGCTGACGTATGCCGATGCAATCAAGGAGATATCAGCCCTAGAGTCCAGAAGAAGGCGAAAGATGCTGGGAGAGAAGTGGCGGCCAAATTCGGGATCCCGGACGTGGTCCATCATATTGCTGATCAATGATGCCTTTCCGAACACGACATCTCTCCCCATCTCGCCATGATACTTGCCATCTCTCAACCAAATGCTCTCAAAGAAGCCCGATTCAAAGATAGGGCCGCAGTCTGAGCTGGAGAGAAGCATATCGAGCCAGAAGCGGGATATCCAGAGGGCGAAATTACTATCAATGCCTAGCGCTTTCTCACGGGCCCCAGCGTCGCAGTGGGCCTTGAGAATATCTCGCAGCCGGGGAAAGACTCGGCAAGGCTTAATTTTGGGCCCGTACCAGACGAGATGGGCAGACCGCCGGTACGGTTCGTATGGATATACATCAGGCCGATGGACCTCTCTTTGATACAGGACGGGCCTCACCTGTGTCATAGAAGTTCTCACGGCGAACACAAGCCAGCGAGCCTCTAGGATCTTGATCGAGGAGTCAGGCTTCACCCTGGGGAGCTGCTTCTGTGTATCGGCGGCTCTATTGTTAATGAGCCACTTCTCGGACTCTCTCTGTCCAGACCATCTGGCCCAGTCAAGGGCACTGCAGGACTTGCAGGGTCTTCTAGCATCACTCCCGGCCGTGCGGCGGTCTATATATGGCCAGCGGTAGTCAAGGGGCGCCCCTGCCTTTAGGCACCTTTCAAGGACAGCTTCCTTCCACTCGGTGATGCCGAAGAGTAGAGGGAGCCAGTTAAGCCGCGAGCCATAAACCTTGTAGTACTCGACGATTAGGTTGTTATAGATCCTACCGCATGTAGTAACAAAGCCAAGAGCTTCTCCCATCGGACAGAGGTATGAGAATATCTCGAGGTGAATATCGTAGGGGAGGTTAGCAAGCCCAGCCGGCTCTGAGGGCTGTTGAGTTGGCATGGTAATTTGGTCCTGGGAAGCACCGCGTTGTTGTCTTTGCTGTGATCCTTGTGATTGCCTCGTGTTGCTTGTCCGATGGCGATGATCTGGGAGAGAAACCAGGGCATGTCGTGTGTCTTTATTTACATGAATTGTCACTGAACTCGATGAACTGGTGGCTCTAATTGGACTGTTGGAGTTGACCTCTGTGAACAAGTGGTGGGATACCTTGGCTCTCTCTTTGTCATTGTCAAAAAGGTAGATCCTTACCAACAGAACTGGGTGGTATGAGGAATGAACATGGATGTTGTCCCTTCTCGCTCATACTTTCTTTTTTGGACGCAGAGCGCAACTTGTTGATCATTTGAGAATTATATTGTTCTGAATGGTCAGAGAAGCATTCTATTATTGTTCTCATCAATGGGGAGTTCAAAGAAGCCAGCAGCCACAACAGCAACGGGCACAGTTATCACGGCATTAAAGTCCAATACCGTGAAACATCATAACCTACTTAGACAAAGAAGCACCACTGGAGTGAAATTCTGCTTGCCTTTTGTGGGCCCTTTACTGGCGTTTGGATCTCGTCGGCAGTTATGAATCCTCATTTCTCATAGGATCGTCTCCCCTGCCCATGAACCCGGTCCTATAATGAGTCGGCCGAGTCAAATGCAACCTATTAACCCCAATTCATGTCATAAACTGCTTGAAAGTTTGGGACAATCTTAATCCGGTTTGAGATTGAAACAACTGGTCCCATCAATGAGGGTCTTGATCCTTGTAGCATGGCCCTAGCACGCTCCCTTTAACTCGATACGAACAGTTGCAACCGGAAAATACTAGGACATGATTTCTGTGGATTAACCCACTAATCAGAGGGGTCCCTAATCACCAGATATTAATGATGATGGCCAATCATTTAAGGACCCTGGCAGCTTCAACTTGCCCCTGAGCCGCATATCCGGGCCATTTCTGAAACATCTGGCAAATAAAACTGAGGGATCCCAAGGCGACTTACCGAGCCAAGACCTTTGTTCACTATCTTTCGTTTCTCACTAAATACATTCGTTTCATTCTCTGTACATCGTTCGTTCCCTTGATACCCAGGTGAAAAAAAAAGGAATCACTCAACATGCGCTCTTCTGTCACTTCCGCTCTTCTACTCTCTGCCGCCACTGGCGGTGCCCATGCCGCTGGTTGGCAGGGCCAGTACAAGTTTGGAAACATGTTCTACACTGGACCTACCAAGAATGGTGTCACCATCACCAAGGCCACATACTCTTTGGTCCCACCATCCGTCCCATGCGGCTACGCTACTACTGGCGGCAACGAGGAGCTCGCCTTTTGGATCGGCATTCAAGATGATCCTACCGGCAAAGACGTCGCTCAGGAGAGTTTCGTTCAGCCGTTGCTGAACTGGGCGCCGGATCAGCGAGCTACTGGTTGCGAGACGGACAACAACCAGTGGTGCGTTGCTGCGAGCACTTACACGCCTTCTGGTCAGATCGGACAGCCTTACCTGCCTATCGAAAATGGTATCCAGCTCGACTTTGAGCTGGTGGCTGGTTCGGAGGTCAAGCAGACCATCTCTTCTGGCGGCAAGGTCATCTCGACCCAGACCAACGCCGCTGGCATGAAGCCCGCCGTCTTTTACGGGGCCAACGAATGCTACCTACAGTCTTGCGGTACCCTCCAGGGCTACACTTGGGAAAATATCACTGTCCACCTGTCTGCGGCTGACCCTGACTACGGCAACACCCTTTCGCTTACCGGTGCCACGAGTGAAGGCTTTGAGACTTCCGATGGTGGCAAGACTTGGACCAACGCTGGAATTACGATCCAGAAGGACTATCTGTACTCGGATGACCAGAACCACGAGTGCAACTAGGTGTCTTAGGAGATTTGAGAGAGGAGTAGAGTTGAGGATATGGTCGAAAATAGACGACTGCGGAGTTTCACACACCACCTTATATGTTACTTCGTACGCCACAGATCTGGGCATGGTAGTCGAACAATAACATTGGAGTCGTCTCCTTCAAGGTGAATTCGATAAAGCACATTAAAACCTCCAAAGAATATCGGAGAAACTAGCGAAGCCCGCTTCCCCAAGACCTTTTCGGCTAGAGACTCGACCAGGCGGCAGGTGGATTTAAGCCGGAGTCGCGTCTGGGACTTCTCCCAAGCTTCATCATTTCTATCCCACGCAACTTCATCAAAGTTTTGTCGAGCTTTGGACATATTCTCAGCAGTCGTAATAAAGACGTGTGTTTAATAAACATCAGCAAAAAGGAGGTGTGGTGAACAGGCGGGAGGGAGAATTGTAAAACGCCAGGCAAGTGGGGTCATGGAATGTTGGTGCCTGAGGCACAAGATAGACTCCTCCTGGTTCATCCAATGGCTATTCCTCCCACTCTCATCTGCAGTTGAGTCCTACCTTAATCAGCCCATCAATTTGGCCTGCTGCCTAATTATCATGACCTGATCCGGACACTTCACGGAAGTGTGTGTGGGAAAATGCACTTTTCAGCCGCTGTTCGAGGGGGGACTGTGGTAGGGGACAAGACGGATGAAAGGTATAAAGAGCCTGCTTCAGTTACCTTAATGTCAGGCAGGCCCCAATCCGCGCGCAATCTGATTCTTGTATCTCGTTGCTTGTTTCCCCGTGGAACCTCTGTCCAGTACTACTATCAGATCAAACAGTCCCGAATCCTTTCTTGAGCTGTCACATACTATCCAATCATAGAATTTGCAAAAGTGAGCCGGAATCCACGGTGGCTCATGTTACTAATATGACAAGCGAGTGTAGCTTTGTGCCGTGCCCGAAAGTCACGAGCAAAGGGAGGACAGCGTCGAACGAGAGCTCGCATACGAAGACGTTGCGGTGACGACCGGGAAATCTAGCAAGGAAAAGCGTGACGAGGCGAAAGCCGAGAAGGAGAAGAAGGAGGAAGAAGAAAGACAAGCCCAGATGAAGGAAGCCATGTTTGCAGCTGGTAAGCGTAGCCGGGAGAAGCGGAACAAGTCTTGATGACAAGATCATGGGCTGGATACTTCAGAGGTTGGTGTTGTCTGGCAAGATATCTCAGAACGGTAGAGTATTCCTCTACGACGTGCATTATAAGTGACAGGGGGAACACTGTGTTAGCATTGGGATGCGATGCTATGATGGGGGGAAATGTGTTCTTTATCATAGTTGAAGCCGGGATAACCGACATAGAAGTCGGCCTATCGTCATATGTCACCCTAGCGTACATCGTATTTCTCAGTGCCCTTCATCTCTCAAGCTCCTCCTGTGGTTCATACTCGCTCTATTATAGCCCAATCTCCGTTCGAGGATGCCTTCCTCTTATCCTGTACATATTTATCATCAATCTTGCAATCTACTCAACTACTCAGTGCTGGGTGAGAAAAGAATCGACCTCCATACAGAGCCTGTCCAGGGTTAACGTCTTTCTCCCAACGTCCCCTATCAATGCCTGGTATAAACCATCCTTCACGCTCCTCGTGCCATCCTTTTTGCCTACGCAGAGCGGCACGACGGATGGAGCGGGCAGATCCGCCACTCATCATTGCGTGTAGCCCACGTTGCTGCCGGAGTTGTTTCAGAGTTGTTTCAGAGTTGGAAAATGACGTGATAGGTCTCGGTGAGGATAGAGTCTGGCATCGTCCATGAAGACCCATGCACGCTGCCGGCAAACATGAAGCTGCAAAACGCTGTGCGGGTCTCTAAAAATGCCAGAAACGTAAAACGGGCCTGGGACTATGGTACGTAGGGCTTGATAAACGCGTGGAGATTGCTCTAGGTCCCCCTTGGCTTCTGTCCTCTCGGCGACAGCAGTAAATGCAGCTCTGTAGGGTGAGAGCTCATCTTCATACCGACTGGACATCCTGCTAAGCCATGGTATCAGCCCCTGGGGGCAACCCGTCTCGTCCCTTGGAAACATGAGCAATGTTGTGATGGGGTCGAAACCAGCAAAAGCTAGATGCATGACGGTGGGTGCTGATTCAAAATTCGTATTCATGTCCCCAAAATATGTGTTGGAGTCGAAGTAAACGTTGTCGGGGAATCGGAGGCCATCGTTGCTGATTTTCTCATGTGCTTCTGTAACTAATGTATTCGGGATGTCCGGCAGCCAAGAATCAGCGAAATGAGCATATGTAGCTCCATAGAGAGCTTGGATGTAGCTGTAGACGCTTTGGATGGCCTCACACTCCCAGGCTGTGAGTTGGCTATGAGCGGTGGTAACAATTTTGTGTGACGCGTCTGCCCCCAAGAGGTTGACCTTGCATAGAAACTCGTACCGCAAGAATGCTTGCAATAGTCGCCTTCTCTCGGCATCGGTTAGGTAATCTATCTTGATGACGTTTTGACCGATTTGCTTGTTTCGAAATAGTAGCCGACCTCGTTTGGAGGAGAGATCTGGAAGACACAAGTAGGCTCGAGGCGGGTACTTGGATGTTGCCTTGGTGATGTAATCTTCAATGTATGTTGAGAGGCGATGATAGAGTCTGTCAAGAGACTCGATAGTGGGGTAGTCCTTTAGGTGAAAAGGGTCCGGGAGTTGTCCTTGTGACCATCGCTCGACGTGACGCTGGACCTCTTTCCAGTCAGCTTTTGGAATAGGGCCATCTTGTTGAGGAAAGAGTACAACTGCCAACGCGTCTTGTAACAAGCCATCCGCAAGCTCGGCCTTGAGGAAAGCTCGCCGGATCAGGCTCTTTGACTCTTGATACTGCGCAAGCATGCATGGAGATGCCTTAAGAAGCGGTGCAATGCTCGACCTGCTATTGAGATGAAGAAGAACTCCTAGGCGTAGTTCTGGTGGGAGAGAGGTGAAGATGTCTGTCATGGTGGTGATTAGATTGAGGGGTATGTCTCTGGTGTTGAGGGCTTACTTGATGTTGTTTGACGGTTGGTGGTTGAAAGCCCCAGAGGGAGGAAGGGCTATATATACCTCTTAAAGAAAGGACATCCTTCTAACAATGAGTCATATTAAACGGCACTTAGGTTGAATGCTATTATTATGCTCGGGTTCCAAGTTAAGTTACGGGATTTCAGGGCATTGAGTTTTGAGCTTGTCATGTGCTGCTAACTGTTTTTTGTTATTGCTACTAATAACTTTTCAAGAGACGTTATTAATAGTAATAAAGTTTGATTAAGCTACATGCTCAACCTTATCCATGTGAAGGCCAGCTTTTAGAGTACTTATAATGGTATGAGGTACACCATGACAAGACAGAGGCAACATAGGGCCTCCCCCACGACACCGATCCTCTCATCTACTTCTACCACGATCTGACCGTCTCGCCCGTTCGCCTAGTTATTGTATCCACCCTGTACTGTCGAGAGGCATCCGCGGTAGACTCACCAAGACCGATCTATTCAACCCGCCGCCACAACTCACCGACGAGCATGTCACTGACCCCGTAACCTAAATCATCAAGAACACACTGGAAGTGACCATTATATTCTGTGTTTTTAAGCTCCAACGGAGGGTTTATTCATTCCAATTCGGCATTTAAACGACTACCAGTTCCATTGGGGATACAGTAGAAAACAACACCGAGGTTTCAACGGCAGCTGCCATGGAGAAGTGCCACATGAGACAAACCCCCACGTATTCCCATCGAATATCAGACTCTGTAGCTCCCTCTTGACAATCAAACCCATGTACTGGCCTCATGACAAGTGGAAAACGGGATCCCTTGACTATAAAGACAGAATCCCCTACGTCAGCCACAGAAGGGACAAGCGCAATACGTCCAGGATCGAGAAGACAGCAGCGCCAAGTATCCGTCAGAGTCCAATCTCGAAAGCTCATTTCTTTGAGAACCTGGTGAATCTCCTCGAGGTCAAAGTCATGGGGCAAGTCTTTGTCGACGCTGTTCATGTCTTCGTAGGACGCGGTGTAACCAGTCAGCAGCTCCACAGTCGCAACGCCCCAGCCGGAAACGCGGAGGATATCGTCTTCTTCGTAGGACTGCTGTGACGCGAGAAAGTCTGCCGGTAGTCGCTGGGGAATGAGAATCAATGAATCATTAATGCTGACTATGCTGCTGGGCGTGCAAGACTGCCAGTCAGGAACCCAGGATGCGAATTGATGCGGACGTGGTTGTTCCGAGGGCCTTTTGAGTAGGGAAAGAATGTCCAGGTTCCTTGTGCCGTTGATGACGAACTTTGCCAGATATTGATAGACTGCAGCAAGGCTCTTGGAGTAGTCAACCTCGAAGGATAGTAGATCCAACGTGGGCGTTGTGTTGGATGCCGACGAACCTTGTGATATCTCTTCCGCCTGTTTTAATGGACGTGCCATCCCAAGAAGCGAGTAAACTTTGTCTCTGGGATCAGTCACCCCTGCAAACTTGCTCACGACAAGCAACTCAAGTATCCCACCTGCTATGCTGCTGTAGATGCTGTGTGATGGAACCATTGCGCGCATCATGGGCTCCCCAGCTGACCAGCTCCTCTTCAGCCCCTTCAAGATCTGAAGTCGGCCCTGTAGCAGCGCAGGCTTCTCGAACTCCGTCCCGAGTTGGCTCTCTAGAATTGCCTCGAGTGACCGCAGTCTTCTATATCCTCGCTTGAAGGCGGTCCAATTGATGGTCTTGGTGCCGCAACAGACAATGGATCCCCTGGTGCCGATGATCTCTTGTCTTATCCAAGATCTCTCGAACCAAGGACGGCAAAGAAGCTCATAGAGGCCTGCGTATATGACTCGCAGAGTTTCGATACATTGCGACTCATGAGCCCGATGGAGTGTCGACTCACGAATCTTCTCGCTGTTTATATAATCCAGGAACACCATTGCCATGTGTGTGCCTTTTGTGGGCGTGCCTAGATGGACGACAACTCTTCGAGATAATCTGTAAATCTCAAACATTTGCTTGACTTGGCGATTCTTCTCAGCAGTGTCGTACTGGTTGATACATAGACCGTCGATCCAGAGTAGACGGGGTCTGTCCTTTAGTCTCAAGCATCGTAGCGCCTCGTGCAGGCTGACCGTGACGGGCATAGCCACTTCGGACGTTTCGTAAGCCTCCCCAGTTTCTGAAAGCCTAGCTTCGCGACAGAGAACTATGCGCGAGAGGATGGGGGATCCCCAGTGATACGAGACGGCTTCGTAGTGAGTCCATTTAATCAACCGTGCATCTCTCTTATCACCAGGCTTTTGTTTGCCTCGTGATGGATCGAATAGTAATTCGGGCATAAGAGTGCATTGCAGTGGCGTGTCTCCCTCTCCCGGATCGAGTACCACAACCCGAATCCACCCAGGAAGTAGTGGCGTATATAGCTTCGCAGCTGCTTCCGCACCAGACGCAGCCTCATGTGATGGTTCCGAACGGGGTCTTTCAGGCGAGTCCCTAGCGAGGAAAGCTTTAACTCGTTCGGCCTTGAGCCAACAGTCTGCTTCGCAGTTCTTGTCCTTGTCCCACTCGACTTGAAGAGATATTTCGGATGAGGAAGAGAAGGTACTGGAAGCATCCCCATCCATAACTGGTCGGAATAAGGCGTACAAATCTTTGTATTTGACGGCGCGGGGTCGCTCGTAACCGTCCATGCCCAAGGTCAAGTTTTGCCCCTCCAGCTCGTCCAGCAGCTCTCTCTCCTGAGGTGAAGATCGGTCCATGGTAGTTCGACTGGCTGGGCGTGATGGGTTCTGACAGCATCTATCTCGGACAAGTCAATTTGGTTAAGTGATGATGAGGAGTTACAAAAGGTTGCCCTCTTTGCCCGAAGGCATCGGTGCTGCCTAAGCTCAGCCACTCACGTTAAGATGCTCAGCCCCGGCTTGGCGATAGATTGTTAGAGTGTTGCTTCATCGCTGTTCTACAGGCTACAACGGACCGCCGGCCTATGCAACATAATAGAACAAGTCCTGAATCTTGAAACCAGAGATATATATAAGAGCACTTTCTAATATTCAAGTCCAAAAATTAAGGCGATGGGATATTTACAATACTTAACAATTGCAAACACCCTGGTCATTAATGAGTTACTTGGAACACGTGATACGAACCACACCAGTGAGGTATCTTGGAGCTGCTCACTCTTGACATTAAAATACCCTCATATCCTTACACCGCAGGCCGACAGGGGCTTTTACCACCCCATGCACCGCCGTTGTTATCAAGCGTCCAGAATACAGCGCCGCCCAAGCACAATCCATCAGCCCATGTCAGTTTCAGTACCAACGTATCAGCGTCGTCATAACCCATCCACTGATCATCTCCCCATGTTGCATGCTTCTGCATGGAGGTGCTGTTAAGCACGACGGTGGCCTTGTTGGCCGATATGGCCGTCTTGATATCACTTAGCACCATGACGCCTGTCGGATCTTTGACGCAAGAACCCTCTTCGCTAGGTCCCGATGCAGCACACCCAGGGGTGTTGCAACTGGAGGAAGAGAGGGTATACCCGCGGCCATATAGGGGGATACCCAAGTTGATGAGCGACGGATCGGTCTGGTTCGCCCACAGCGGCATGAGATCGTTGGCGATGTCGAGGATGCTGGCCTGGTCCGCCACAACATTTTGTGCTGGCTTGGAATCAACACCCCAACCGTGCAAATCGTAGGCCATGTAGTTGAAGAAGTCGACATGTTTGGCCATGCCGGCAGGGTTGAAGCCCTGGATGCTACCCCAGTCCGCTGGCAGTGCCGCTGAGATACCATAATCCTTTCCAAAGGCGGCTCGGAGCTCCTGGACGAGGGAGACAAGGTTACCTGCATCGGCGGTCGAGGCTGTCGGGAATTCCCAGTCCAGGTCAACACCTTGGAAGGAATACGTTTCCATGAAGGACTTGAGAGACGAGATGAAGGCGGATCGGGAGCTCGATGAGGCCACCATGGAAGACCAAGCTGCGGTAGAGAAACCACCGCCACCTATGGCAATCCACGTCTGCAGTGAGCTGCTCTGCAAAGCGGTGAACTGCTCATAGTAGGAGACGTCTTTGGGGTCTTGGGCGCCCACTGCGAAACTGTCCGAGTCGAAATGGGCAAACGCCAAGATCAGATGCGTCAACCCGTTGGTTTGGATCTGGGAGGGAAGAACGACACCGCAAGACCGGTCCCATGCCTGCTGTACGCGCCAGTATCCAACGCGGCGGCCGTTGGTCGCCGTCTTGCCGTCAGCAGAGCAGGAAGGGACTGTAGGGATAGAGCAGCTCCCATACTCTGACTGACAGCCGTCTCCGCAGTAGACACCCGACGTTCCGCAGTATCCTGCCGAGGAACAGCAGACGTTCAATGGGCAGCGGGCTCCATCGTTGTCAGGACCGCACTGGGCGAGCACAGGATTGAGTAGAAGACCAAGAATCAGGGCCAGACGACCGACGGTATAAGTGAAGGAACCTAACATGGTCGTCGAACACACTTAGAACAATGCTAGAGAATCCGAGTACTAACTAGTCATCGAATTTCAGCCCCCTTGGGCTTATTATACGTCCCCTTCCTCATAACCCCAGTCTTTACATCGGACTCATTTGAGATGGTCGAAAAAAATAAGCCGGGATCATCTTCATTTCCACATTTAAAATAACAATGAGACCTCGGACTCTTGTTTCATTTGCCGCCAGCCTTGCGTACTTAGTTCGCCGAACCAAAAGAAAACATGTACGGCGATCGTTACTGATAGAGAAGACTGGTCAACCCACGGATTGGGGTCCAAAAACACTTGCTCTGACTGGTTGTCTCGGATTCAACCTCAGCCCTAGTGATCTTTCTACTCCGCAAGCATGCTTTAACTTTCCAGGGGGCACGGAAGAGGTACCCGCTGGACACGGACTTGCGATACAATTGGTCTCTTGTAGGGCTGCCGAGAGAAGATCCAGGCCTTTTGCATCTCGGTAAAATTAACCGCGCGGACACGAGTCTCCATTGTCAGATGAGCGTTGAAAATACATCCATTATGAGCTTAGTCGGCTCAGCAAGCCAAGCCAGACATAGCATGGTGCGACTGTCAGCGTTACATCTGCGCTTGAATCTTATCAGTTAACTAGCTTGAAGCTGGCATTTCGCCTTGAAAGATTCAGGAACGGTACTCATCTGTAGGCATAGAGGTGCCGATTGTGAGTAAATGCCGGATGGACGGTCATCAGGCCGCCATGACAATTACGGCGCGGTTGGTTGTCTCAACCCATCACCCGCCCGTGCCGCTCATGTTCCCCTGGGGCTAGGTAGGGACGGGTTGGAGTGGAGCAGGACGATCAGACAAAATTAACCTCGGCGCTTCTGCTAGGGTTGTTTTTTTTCTTTTTTTTGAAGAGCAAGGCCCCTCATAAAGGCATTGTCCCCTGCTAGGACGGGCGAAGGATTTTGGTCTGAACGTCTTTGGGGCTTCTCCTGCGTCGTTTTCCAGTACCAAACACGCTGCGACTCATCGCCATGGAGTTTTCACTACTGTATTTTCTGTGTATATTCTCTTTAGTCTTGGCGTCGTTTCCCCGCGACTTTGGATTGTAAGCTCCATTGATCGATTCCGTGCCCGAACTACCCCTGACCGTCGTGAACAGCTCATCCCCTCTCATCCTACCGCGCGCGACAACAAACCCCACTAGCAAAGACGGCAACTGTGGTGCTAATTCCGAGACTAACGCGACATGCCTCACATCCACTTTTGGTAACTGCTGCTCTTCCAAAGGGTTCTGCGGCAAGACTTCAGCATACTGCGCCGAGGGCTGCCAAGATGCCTTTGGAACCTGCTCGTCGATGCCTGATGGGCAGCTTGTTAGTACCTCAGGATCATGTGGTGCGACTTCCACGAGCAATATCACATGTCAAGGGAGTACGTATGGAAACTGCTGCTCTGAATTGGGGTACTGTGGCAAGAATTCGACCTATTGTGGTGACGGGTAAGTCTGGTGTTTGTTTTAATATTAATCCTACAAGAGCTGGATTTGTTCCATCGACTTCCCCAAACCTCTTCTGGATGCAGCTGACATGGGATTTCAACAGATGCCAAAGCGAGTTCGGTACTTGTTCATCCGCTGACGAGTCCTCCACGACCACCGTAACGACTGATGAGACTTCAACCTCGACGGCGGCGTCATCTACGGACCTTGGTTCTATTTCGATTGATGGAAACTGCGGATCTAATTCAGATATTGAAGCCATCTGCAAAGGCAGCGAGTTTGGGGACTGCTGTTCGGCATTGGGGTACTGCGGTGGGAACTCGAGTAAGTGAACTCGCCCAAGGGGGCGTATCTAATCCAACAAATAATACTAACCTGGTTTTCTAGGCTACTGTGATACAGGCTGCCAATCCGAATTCGGTTCCTGCTATTCGAAAAGCTCGTCGACAACCTCGTCTCCAGGTTCATCAACAACCGCATCGACAGACTCGTCAACAACCTCACCGGCAGCCTCATCGACAGGCTCCTCCTCCCTCAGCACCGGCGCCAAGGCCGGGATCGCGGTCGGATCCGTCATTGGCGGGCTTGGAGCAATAGGGCTTCTCGTTTGGCTTTTGATACGGAGGAAAAACCGAAAGCCGTCGTCGCTGGAAAAGATGGATAGCGGTGCGGGGATACGTAATGACGGGGTGAGATATGAGATGCATGAGCAGAGTCTTGTTGAGTTGCCTGCTGGTTATGACAGGGAACAAGATATGAAGAGGGTTGATGATCGGGCTGCGGCAGGGTATGATGGAGCATATAGGGGACATTAAATTCTGGTTCTGGGTTATAGAATAGCCCTATATAATGTAATTGCTTACTTGTAATATGGGTGTGACGCGGGTGACGTGTGACTCGAATCGCCATGACATTAATATTGGCTGCTACTGATACACATAAGAATTGACCCGTGCGCTCTCGGGCCGGCCTTGAACCTTGGCAACGCTGTCAAGTGATGCTCGTCATTGGTCATTTTGATTGATGATCTAAAAATGTATACCTATAATACCCAAGACGTATTGCGGTCCCTGAATGCTTTTAATATTATTCTACAGACTAGGTTTTCTTTAACCTACTATTAGGTAAGATGAAAATAGCTTTCATCACAGGACAACAAACATCGTAATCATAACTTTTACTCATTTTCGCAATAGCTAGCTCACCTGCGAAATCAGCTCAATTTGGCTAGGATTGCTTCGACTTGAGAGCCTCAATCTCACGACGCCTCTGATCAGCCGTCAACCATGCCAGGATGGTATCCATGAATTGCTTCAGCCCATCAATGAAGCAGACATGTCCTGCATCCCCAATGACAAACAGAGATATGAGCTTTTCCTTTCCTGCCGCCTTGAATCCTTCATCAATCTTGATTCTCATCTCTGCCATTACTTCAGGCAGGTTTGCGTCATTCTGGCCTACGATGACAACGGCGTCATCCACTGATTTACCGACTTTTCCGAGAAGTGGTCGGAGATCGAAGGTTTTACTGCTGAGGGCATTGCAGCATGTTTCGAAGCCATCCACAGTCGTCTTAGACATGAGAGCCTGAACCCGTTGAGCTTCCTCTGGGTTCTTCTCTAGCCAGTCTTTGCCGAACCAGCGTTCCATAGTACCCTGGATAGTCGTGTCGAGATTGTCGGCTTCTCGGGCGGCAGCCACTCTTTGGACGAAGAGATCTTCGACGCCAGCGTTGATAGGTGAAGACGAGATTGTGTCACAGATGGCAAGCTTGCCGACTGTGTTGGGAAACTTGGTGGTAAAATAGATGCCAGTCGATGCACCCATCGAGACACCAATCCATGAATCGACCTTCTTGATTTCTAGCGATTCTAGTAGATGGTGGACGTCATCGGCCATTGAGTCAAAGGTGGCATCTAGATTCTTTGGCGCAGATGAACCTCCATGGCCAGGCTGATCATATCGCAGAGTGCGGAAGCCATTCTCGTTGAGGATCTTGACGACGTGATCCCATAGTGAGAATGAGGCGCAGAGGGGATTGGAGAGGATCACCAATGGCCCATCCTTTGGCGTGGCGTCCAGGGAATAGGCCAGGGTCCGAGAGTCGGGCAGAGTAAAGGTGCTAGCCATCCTGAGCTGTCTTATAATGTGATTCCGACTAGGATAATGCAGCTTCGAAGAAGTTGAACTGACGATACGACGAAACATGACGAGAGTGGAAGTCAAAGTAAGAGCCGGCTAGTCGAATTCCTATTGGAAGTTGACTAGCGGCTCGGTCCCGATCACATCATCGCCCATCCCCGCACTCATCTTGATGCAATCTACGGATATAGTCGGAAGCATGCATCCGATGGCCCCCCTGCCCCCCTCATCAACTTTGTGCTTTCTCCAGATGGTAACATCGATTCGATGACTCCTTTGACAATCTTGAGCCATGGATGCTGCATCCGAGACTTTGACTGCTGCCAAGCGTCGAACTAGGCGGATTCCTGACGAGTTTCGGAAGCGGAATGCTCAGAGCTGTGATCGCTGTCGCAAGGTATGGATCCTTCTTGGCGGGAAGGGATTTTATTGACTGGTGAAGCGACGATGTAGGTGTGTGCCGTCTCCATCCGGTACGGGGTGCGTGACGTGTCTGGAACACAATGCGACTTGCTCTTATACGGCGCCGCGGAAGACGCGTTTCTATGGTAGCTTGGATGATCTTAGCGATAGGTTAGTCACTGAAGTCTGAGGATTTGTCCATATTGCTGACATGTTAGATATCGCTGTCTCGAGGCCATTGTCAAGGGCGCCTTTCCAAATGAGACACTCAATACAGTCAGCGACCTCGAAAACTTGGGTCGGCGGATGGGATATACCATGCCCAACATAGCCGATCCCAACCGAAAACAAGTGGCGATTGAGAATATCGTTCAATCACCTTCTCAACCCACTCCACCTGGTCCTGAAGCCTCTACAGTTACTACACAGTCTACAGAGAGCGAGGCTTCTTCAACCAGAATCAAGTCGCAGAGTGAGGAACCCCAGGCTTCATTGGTCAAGGATGTTTCTGGTCACGAGCATTACATCGGTCCTTCAGGCACACTCAACTTTTGGAATCAACTTCGGAAGCTTGTTGATGCGAACAATAGCCCTCATGAGTCTCCCGGTCGCGAAGGCTCAACGAGGTTTACACAAGACAACACTTCGCGTCTCCTTGAAGCCGATGGTCAAGACGATGAAACCACAGGCCAGCAAGGCGTTGCTGAGGCAGCTCCTCAGGATGGACTTTCACCCGGTTCGATTACTTCAGCTATCGCCCGCGACTTTACCCGTCTTCCAACTGCCGATATGAATGAAATACTCAGACAGCTCCCATCCAATGATGTTCTCGAGCAACTGATTCAATCATACTTTAAGAATGTTCACGATGACTTTCCCCTGTTTCACCGAGCAACATTCGAAGATGAGTACGAACTGTACATTGTACAAGCTCGAAGACATCCTCAACTTGGACCATCACGAAGGCGTCCGTTGCCAGATTGGGGCTGGATTGGCTGTCTTCATATGATGATTGCCTTTGGTTCAATCGCAGACAGAACTATCCAAAATGTCGATCACGCAGCTCTTCGACGGAAATCTGTCACTGTCGCCAGAGCTCTGCTGCCACAATTCATCTCCAAGTGCTCTCTCACAAATGTGCGAGTACTATTATTGCTGGCTTTGTTTCTGCATAACAACAATGAGAGGAATGCAGCGTGGAATCTCACGGGTACTGCAACTCGTATCTCGTTTGCACTCGGTCTTCATCGATCAGATATGAGCTCTTCCTTTCGACCTCTTGAGAGGGAGATTAGAAAATGGGTCTTTTGCACACTCTACTCTTTTGAACAATTCCTCGCTTCAAGTCTTGGTCGACCAAGTGGACTACAAGAACTTGACGTTGAGATTGTTCCTCCAAGGGAAGGCTTTGTCGATGGTGGTATCGGTACAGATGCCAAGCTTGTCTCCTGGTCGCTCAAACTCCAAGGCATTTTAGCAAGAACACGTCTTCTTCATCTTGGAACGAATCGTGTTTCTTCGGCTCCAACCGTTGACGAGATTATGAGTGCCTTGGAGACATGGAAGAGCGAGATTGGCAAAGCCCCTGGCTTTGACGTCCCTTGGGTTAAGAGCACGGGCTCAGGTCTGACTGACAACGCCAGCGCCATGGACATGGAAGATCTAAAAGTGTCTTTGGCGTGGAAGACGCGTGCTCAACTTCGGGCTGTTCTTCTTTTACACATTCAGTTTCACTACATTGCCATCGTGGCAACGCGTCCTCTACTTCTTCGCGACGTTGCACTTACGCGAAAGTCGCCTACGGAATCGCAAGCGCCATCTATCCCTCTACACGCTACCGTGTGCGTCAAGCATGCTTGTCAGCTGAGTTACTTGATCATTCTTCTCGATCATTTTGATGTTATCAATGGTCTTTCTGGTCTCGACATATTCTATGCCTACTGTTCGGCCATGGTTTTGATCCTTCGGCTACTCCGTCTTCGTCCTGGTGAAAGCACGGAACATCTCGACGATGAGGAGGCCTCCTTGCAGACCAGAACCAGGCATCTCGTCTCAACGCTTCGGGGTGTCATAAGTCGCACCGAAAAGTCGGGGTCTATGAAGCGGCTTGCTCAAGTCGTCGACACCTTTTCTGAGTGTGCGAATAGTCCCAACGAAGCACCCGGTTCACCCCCTCCAGGATCCAGTATCACAACTCATCATGCCCCCGGGATGAATACCTCTCAGTCCGAGTTTGGCCAAGCAATGACACTTGGCTCTATGGAGGGTTTGATAGACTTTTTGCCCTTTCCTGGGTTCGGTACGATAGAGGGTTCCATGACGCAGTTTATGCCCGGCGGGGACGTTACGATGCCCGAATGGTCTGATATGGAGCTATTCATGGGAGGCTTTGGAGAACAGGGGAGAACGACATTCTAGAAATTATTTTAAAGATACGAAGTCGGTGATCATGTGCCCCCATTTCGGATTCTAGAAACTTTGAACCTCGTGGCCCGTTGTATGAACTGAGAATAATGATGTTGTCGTAAACGCAACTGACCAGCCAACCGTACGAATCAACTGACGGTATTTAACCCCCTGCACCGCTCAAGTCCGGGTATCCACAAGTCGGCCGGGAAGATCATGGTGCTCGGAGCCGACCACCTTCAATCTCTGATCCTTGTCCTTGGTGGTCTGATCTCTTGGTAATGCTTGGCCGACGCACTCTCGGGTCGGGTGCCTGGAATTCTCCTTGGAGATCCATAGTACCCATCGCACAAATGTTTTTTTTTTCTCAGTGAAGCGGAGACGTTTTTCGGAATGTCGGTGACTGCGTGATTGTTACATGTTCAAGGGGGAATACGGTGAACTCCGGGGTCACTGGACTACTCTCCTCATGCCAACCAAGGTGTACTGATTGATCTAAGACATTTGATCTTATTCTTCACGTGCCAAGAGTCACTATGGGATAGATGATGGGAAAAAGCATCGTGGATGCAGAATTGAGGGATTACCCTACGGGACAGTCACTTGCCTAGGCAGATTCCTGTAGGGACCGGGTTTCTTGACAAGACCGGGGCCGCCTTGGCACAGATGACAGTCGATCCCCCCTTGCTCACCAAAGTCTTGTTTCCTCCTTGTTGCGGCTGACTTCTCTTCAGCCTGATTTTCCCTTTTTCTTGTCATGATCAGCCAAGAAACTTGGCATCGTGGCCATTGCCACAAACTCCATGGAGAAATGATTTGCTTGGTCGCCTTGGTTGCAATTCGGATATAACACCGAGAAATGCCTGCTTATGGGGGTCATGGGTCGAAGCAACATTTGTGAACAGGGGTGCGTACACATCTGCTGTTCCCCCGGACCAATTGCTCTATGGTTACGTATAAGCTTCTCCCCTTGACCGAATGAACCATTGTGTCTCATTGCTGCGCTTATTGGAATTTCTATCGGACCTTCTTCCTGTGGAGATCCGGGGAACACAAGACCAGTCTTTGTCATGGAGCGGCTCTGAAGCGCCGTTGTCTCCAGTATTTTTTTATGGACATGGTGATTGGCATAAATGGTACGAGGGGGGGTGGTTGACAGGGGTGGCTCATAACACCACCTACGTCAGGGCCCGGCAATGCGGTGCCGAGGCCTGCAATGGTAGAATAGGTTCTGGAAGTGAGAATGGCACCGCTCCCGGCGAAACTCTCGGCCGTTAAGATGCAACGTCACGGCATCAGGGACATCTCGTGCAGCGTCGATCTCGCGGTGGCAGACAAACGGTCCTTGTCTGAGCGTCACGGGGTAGAGAGTGCTTACGGGGATGATTGCGGGTTGAGGTGATCGAGGTACGATATCGTTAACTGTGAGAAATGTCTTGAAGGAGCGTGTGTGTTTAAGACATGTTCGGATTTGTCGGAATTTGTAGAGTAAATAGTTGAATAGTTAGACATGTCTCGGTAGTTATCAAGAGCTTAAAGCGTATAATAGTAAAAAAATACTGCATTTTTAGGCTGATCTGATGTTAGTGAACAACTTGAAT